>VONZ01001537.1:0-128832 GCA_012976165.1 Labeo catla
CTGCTTAAGACGCTATGGTGAAAAGTTAATTTCTCTCTGAGGACTGAAGCCTTTTTTAATAACACAGTGTAACTGCACGGCCATTGGTTCTTGCAGTGAATAAAAACAAACCAATGGCTTGACAAAGGAGCTGCATGAGCCTATGGCGATGAAGCCCGCCAGAACCTGCCAGAATGGGCGGGGCATCTGTCAATTTAAGCAGCCATTTCGTCATAGGATCCTCAGGTTACTGCAACTGAAGCGACGACTGACTCGGGCAGCTACATAGCACGGCCAGCAATGCAGTACTCATTACTCATACTGCGTCTGCTTAAGACGCTATAGGGAACCAATTCAATCCCGCTGTGTTAGAGGGATGACTACACTAGGTCTCGGCTTAAGCACCAAGGGGCCTAGTAGGTTGAGTATTAGAACAGGTAATCATCCAAGCAATTGCACTGCATCAGACTTCAACAGAGGGCTCAAGAGCTACAGGAAAAAGGCAACTGCCGAGTTTGTCAGAGTGAGACCATCCTAAGCAGAGAGGACCTATGCCTGCAAGGATGGGACATCCAAATTATAAAACCTGGCAAATGTGAATGGTGAGGCCCAGTCGGCTGCAGCACAAATCTCTGCAATAGATGCACCACTAGACCACACCCAAGACAAGGCGATGCCTCTAGTCGAGTGGGAAAGGGAAGGACCGTGTACTGATATACCACTCCCTTGAAGGCAAATTTCAAGAATCACCTGTGGTGGGGGAAATCTGGCTGCCTTGTTTAGCACATTCACGTTTTGAGACATTCTGGATGAGACCATTAGTGTTATATAAAGTACTAAGCAGTCTTGGGTAAATTAAAAGTAAATATATCCTTATTGCCAGTTGCATAAACTTAGTCTCCGTGTTAAGGCAGTGTCTTAAAAAGTCTGACCAACCAGCAGTTAGCCAATGGTTACCCAGTCTTACTTTTTTGGATTCAACTGAGACTAATCTGTGTTTTTATGTATCTAAAATTTTTAAAAATTATTAAAAAAAAAAAAAAAACATAAGATAACTACCTTTTAAGACTAGGCTAAACCTGTCTAAACATTATCTGCGGTGCTGAGTCTGCTGGTTGGGAACTGCATTTCTCTTTCTGCATATCTGCTGCCAAGCCCAGGACCCACAGTTCCTGACCTTTCCTGACAAGTTTATTGAGTTGTGGTTACTCCCAGTTCTGCATCCACCAAGAGTGCTGGCGCACATCAGACTGTCTTTGTTTTCTTCAGGAAATAAAGAGTGTCTGAATTTATTTTTGCTCTTGGGTCATCATGTTTTCCCTCACAGAATAATCTGGTCAACATGGACCCAGTGAATCTGGGGAATCTATGTGTCCTAACTGCGCCCAGACCATGTCTAGTAATTCTCCACCCTCTGTTCTACTCAGGCCTTTTCTGATCCCGTTTCGTATATGGTCCCATATCGCCTTATAGTTTGTCACATGGCTTCCCCCATCCACTGGGAGTAGAGTTATCCTGACAGTCATCGATCACTTTTTTTTCTTTTTATTCAACGGTGCCTTCGCACCTGTAGAAGGGTAAGAGCCGTGCTGTGCCACAACAGAGCATGCATACGGCAATCAACAGCACATCAAGGGTGCGGCTTGTCCGGCCCAGGACATCCTGGACTGCTCACTCATGGACTTTGCTTTCAAAGTCCTCTACCTCAGGAGCGCCTGGGGGTGCTTGTCAGGGGAGCGGTACTGTCATGAGCTAGGGTTTATTTTTCTCATTTCTCTTTCTCGATTCATTACTGCTACTTAGACTCAGCTGTTCGCTATTGCAACTCCTGACCTCTCCTGACAAGTTTATTGAGCTGTGAGTTGTTGTGGTTAATCACACTGCCTTTGTTCTCTTAGGGAAATAAAGTGTCTGAATTTACATTTGCTCTAGGGTCCTCTGTTTCCCCCACAATAGACAGTGCTAGTGGTAACACTAAAATACTGTTTCACCTGAAAGTACAAGACGGTTCATAAACCCACTTTTTTGTTTGTAAATTAAATTTTAATCAATGATTTCTCTCATCTGAAATTGAACCAAAGTCTGTCTCTAGTATGCATGACTAAAGGCCATGTGTCACGAATCTGGTCGGTGCTCTGCGGACCGCTCACCACCAGATGTCACTCTCACCTTTCCATTACACTCTGACTGTTACTTTGCACTTCGCACTGCATCTCCCATCCTCCACTGCGCCCATTGCGTTGCCTCCGGTAGCCAATCAGGCTCACTATAAAAACCCCGGACTTTCCCCTTGCAAACCACGGATTGTTGACAGTGTTTCTCCCATAGTTTAGCGTTTCCTAGTTCCTGCTTTTGATCTCCTGCCTGGTTTTCTTGTTTACGTCTGTCTAGCTGCCTGCCTTTGGACTATCGCTCCCGTTTACTGGATTATTCTCTCCCACTGCCTGTTATACACCTGTCTGCTCCCGTCTCGACCCTGCCTGTACGACCATGTCTTTGTCTTGTGATATCAATAAAGGCTCGCATATGGATCCGCTCGCCTCTCGTCTCACTCACCTCGTTACACCATGCTATCAGTTGTGGTTGACTCAAGTTTGGCAGCTGTATCTCATTTTCCTAGTCAGCAATTTGAATAAGCTATATACCAGGAAATAATACTGACTTCTGGTATCACTATGCCGAAGAAGTGTACAGATGAAAAAGATCAAAACCAAATAATATTTTATATTCGTATACATTTATCTTTTTATTTATTATTATTATTATTATTATTATAATATTATATTATTATTATCACGTAGTGCTGAAACCCTATTGTAATTGTCAGGATTTTTATTATTATTTTTCTGCCGTAAAACTGATTGTGCAGACCAAACCGTAAGTCCCAGAGACTTCAAACTTGGTCAGATGGTAGACCTCAATTTGGGGAGAACCTATCAAAGTCTCAGTCCAATCGGCCTATAGGTGGCGCTACAGCGAACAAAACTCCTAAACCGTTTGTCGTAGACTCAAAAAAAGATTAGATTTTTGGAATCCTTGGGTCAAGACGATAAAAAACCTAAAAAAATCAGATTCGCTCTACGGGGCCTGGTTTTTCCGCCATTTAGAAGTAAATTCAAAACCTACTTTTGTGAACTAGTCCTAGGTTTTTCGCCCGATTGGAACCAAACCAGTGCAGAAATGTTCTCTGGACAGTGAATATCAATAATTATCAAAAAAATGTTACATTTTGACACATCGTTGCGAAGGAGCCCAAAAAGTTTGTCAGGTGGGGGGCCATTTTTACTAAAATGGCTATAACTCATGAACCAAGTGAGATATCTTCACCAAACTTGGTGTGTATAAGCTCAATCTTTAGTCAAATAAAAAAAAAAATTGCACAGCTCTGCCACTTAGTGGCACTATAAGCCTGAAAAAAACATAAAAATGACTATAACTATGCAATCGTTGGTCCGATCGACCTGAAATTTGGTATGCAGTGTCTCTGTCTAATGTGCCATAAGGGTCTATAAAGACATTGGCATATCTCAAAAAACATGGCCGCTATTGGCCAATGAAGTTTGAGCACCTATTAGACAAGGTTAACGGAGGCTGATTGGAATGAAATTCACTGGGCATGTTCGACTCATGGCCCTAAAGGTCTGTAAGAATTTTGAAATAAATCGGCCACTAGTTGGCGCTAACGAGTTTTTTTGCCTCTGTAATCACGTGGTATTTCTCACATCCACACAATATGCATATCATTTAATAGATCTCCTCATGATGAACAACTTTGCCTCAAGAACCATTGCTGTCAATCAAATTGTTTATTAAATATTTACAAATATGTGAAAAACCTACTTTTGCAAACTAGTCCTAGGTTTTTCACTCAATCTCAATCAAACCACTGCAGCGCAGTTCTCCAGACTCTCTAGATCAATAATTATCAAAAAAATGTTGAATTTTGTCCTTCAGTTAGCTATAACGGGGTCATTTAGGAAAGGGGCGTGGCCACGTATACCCAAAAGCCTATAAAACCTTAACAAAAACTCAAAACTTTACAAAAGTTGGAGAAAACTTGTGTCAGATGACTCTTAACAAGCATGTAAAGTTTCATGGAGATCGGACCATAGGTGGCGCTATAACAGGTAAAAAGGCTTCAAAAGCACAAGCTGTGTATGGTAAATAGCCACAAATTGCTAAAAACATGTAAATATATTCACACAAACACTAGATCTTCATATCATATGATAGATCTTCTCATTCTGAACAACTTTGTCTCAAGAACCACTGCTGTCAATCAAATCGTTTATTAATTATTCAAGATTATTTAAAAAAACTACCTTTGCGAACTAGTCCTAGGTTTTTCGCCCGATCGGAACCAAACCAATGCAGAAATATTCTGTGGAGTCTGAATATCAAAAGTTATCCAAAAAAAAGTTGAAATTTTGATTTTTGTGGGCAACAGTATACAAAAACATTGGTTGCTAATTTTAGCAAATTAGCTAAAATGAGATATTTTAGCAAAACTCAGTACATATCAATAGCAGCTAAATTTTGGGTCAAATGAAAAAAAATGCAGGCTTCAACAACTTGGTGGCGCTATAATAATGAAAAAATGGCTACAACTACTCTTAGGTTTTTCATTCAACCTCAACGAAACCATTGCACTACAATTCTTTGAACACTCTAGGACAATCATTATCAAAAAACTGTTGAACGTTTGAATTTGGACAGCTTTAACACAGTCATTGAACATGTTGTTGTTTACCTAATGTACCCAAAAGTCTGTAAATCCCAAATGACAACTCAAAAATTCATGAAATTATGCAAGGTCATACATCATATGATTCCAAACAAGCATTTTGTGCAGGTTGGGCAAAAAATGGTGCTATAACAGTTATAAAGGTTAAAACCACTACATTTCAATGATAAAGTCCCTGTAATTGCCATTATAATCAGTACATGGCAGCAGAGGACCACTCATTGGCTCTTATCTGACACAATCCATTCAGTTCATGGAGCTCTCTTCTAACGAGCTGATGAACTTTATCAGGAGTGGCCAATAAGGTATGTCTTTCTTATGTAGTGCACTCCAGTCAGTTCATGGAGCTGTCATTTAATGAGCTGGTGATCAGAATCAGGTGTGGTGGTCAATAAGTAAGGCCATGAAACATTCTCTATTCTCCAACTAGCCCTAGCTTTTAAACTGAAAATGAAAAAAACAAATCAGTGCAGTACAATCCTCTAGACTCTCCAGGTCGATAATTCTCAAATGAAACGTTAAATATTTGCATTTGGACAGCTATGACAGGATCATTTAAAAATGTGGTTTTTATATAGTGTACCCAAAAGCCTATAGATCTTAAAAGAAAACCCCAAACTGTGTAAACTGATACATGATGTAATTCTAAACAACCATACAACATTTTATGGAGATTGGGGAAAAAATGGCACTATAATAGTTATAAACATTAACAACTATTATGCCCATGGTAAGGTCTCTGCAGTTATTAATTATAGCCACTAGATGGCACCAGAAGACAACTAATGGGCTCATTAAAATCACTAATATAGTATTTTTCAGTTCTTTCTTCTTCAAGATTGGCATTTAGACATGATAAATTCTTTATCATTGCATGTATGATCCCATTTTAAAAGTTTACCACTGTATTCATACAGACATCATTTTTTTTCATCATATGTTTTGAGGTTATAAAACTGAAAATTTCATTTAAACTCCATTTAAACTCTAAAAAAGAAGACTTGCAATAAAAGTTTTGTTGTTTTGTTGATCATTTGTTTCAGAAATCTAAATGTGCAACAAAATGTGTCTGTCTCTAATCATCTTTAATGAGCATTAATATAAGTTTAAACATTTAATTTCTGTGTATGTGTGTGTTTGTGAGCGTGTTCTCCATCGTGGATGTTTTGGTGTTACTCATACATTTTGGTTTGGACTACACACTAAAACCATAAAATCTTGAAGGCTTTAGATGCTTGAACCCCGATAATTGTCGCTTGCGGCTATATTTATTATTATTATTATTTTCATGCAGAAGGGAGCCCTTTCTAATGTACTTTTTTGAGCTTGCAGAATAAACACACAGTATAATTTATCATTTATCATTTTCTTCTGTTTAGTCTTTTCAAATAATTGTTTGTTTTATATGTTTAAAGAAATAGAATAGTTCACCAAAAAAAAGAAAAGTTTGTCTTCACTGCTTACCCTTATGTCTGTACATAGGAAGATAGATGTCAGTAAGAAAAAAAAAAAGGCCCTCAGTTGAACATACGAAGCAATTTCATAGTTACAAAATGTAAGCCACCCGTCCTTTCACCACTTTCATTTATTTTTATGTGAAAGCTTGAAAACAGGACCGGATGTGGAGCATCCAATCCAGGAAACATCTGTCATTAACTTTGTAATTCTTTGTTTCATGAAAAATAAATATGCATTACAAGATCAGTAATAACAGTGTATCTAAAGATAAACTAAAATTAAAAGGTTTGTCTATAACTTCACGTCTGTGATCATTTCTTCCCGCAGCTGTGCATTTCTTGGGAAGAGGAGCTGAGAGTAACTGAAACACAGATGTACAGAAAATAATCTAACATTATATTATACTAACAAATATATTTTGAGTTGTGAAGACACAAAGTCACACAGGTGTGGAATGACATTAGAATGAGTAAATGATCACATAATTTTCATTTTTGGGTGGACTAAGTAAGTAGTTCTTAGGTCCAGTCCTGGGGACTCGCTCTGCACATTTTGTCCTTGTATTGTCTCTCTTATCTGACACACTCAGTTCAGTTCATGGATCTCTCTCCTAAAGAGCTGGGGCCTCATGTATCAACACTGTGTACGCACAAAAACTTTGCTTACACCAGTTTTCACGCTCACGGTCGGATTTACTAACAGTAAAATTAACGTGAGAATGTGCGTTCTTCCACGCCAACTTCATGTCTGGCGTACGTACATTTCTCATGTTTTTTGTCTGTTGGTGACTTTTAGAGGCAATGAAGTGAAGTTGCAAACATTAGACTACGAAGTATTCTACAAGTCTATCGCACCACCACCACCTGAGAGAAACATTACTATTAATCTGTAATTGATAAAATAGGCTAATTGACTTACTATTGTCACACGAGCCGTATGGGAATGTTCTCAATTATTCGTGACACATTTAAGTGACACATTTAAAGTTATGGTTTTATCTAAAAGATTTGTATTTATTTATTTATTTGTGCATGTAATTATTGAACTTCACATCAGGAGATTGTGGTTATGCACTGAAGACGTGGCTGTTAACTCCCCTCACCAACCCACAAACTGACCAAGAGCGCAGATACAATGATGCCCATTCTCGCACTTGGTCAGCTGTAGAGCGGGCGACTGGGCAGCTGAAATGTCGGTGGCGCTGCCTTGATAGGACCGGGAGGATACTGCTATACTGCCCTAAAAAGGTGTGTCGCATCGTACTGGCCAGTGGTGTGCTGCACAATGTCACGCACATGCACGGCATACCACTCTGAGGTAGTGGCACCGGCGCCAGATGACCCCGACCCAGAACCAGTGTATGTGCAGCCCAACCAACAAGCCATTCGGGCCCGTCAATGTGTGATTGTGGCAATATAAATAAAATATAAATGGTATTCAGAGAAGAAGTTCATTTTTTGACCAATTCCATTAATAAGTGGCTTATGTCTCTGAGTGACACTTTGTCGGTACGCAGCAGTTTTCCGCTTAACTTCCACCTTTATATCTGTATATCTGTATCAATATATTTTTTAAGTTTATTTACAGTGCAAATTTCAGATCCCACTGTGTTGACGGCGTCCGCCAAACTCTCCCACTCATTTCTTTTTCTTTTGTCATTAATTCCGGAGGACAAAGTTCCAAATAAAATATTCTTTCTTGTTTCTACCTAGGATAATAGCACCTCCAATTCACTTTATGTCACAGTTGAGAAAGGCAAAGATGTGATTAGTTTCATCACAATGTTTATTTGACGTGAACTCAAAGACTTCCAACACAAACATAAGAAGGGTGATGAATATCCAAAAGGTGGAAGTATATAGCAGTATAAGGTTCAAAGTCTTATCTCTCAAATAATCCTTTTTCAAGTTCGTTTCCAGATATCCTTGCATCGATCCGTCCAGTCAGGTAAGTAGAGACAGGTAGGTAAATCCCAACGTTGAGACCTCGAGACCAGCTGCTGACTGAGTGGAGTGCATGTGCTTATATCTGGTGCAAGTAAGTGATATCAGGTGTGTTCAATTTGAAGGTGGGTGACTGGGAATGAGTGACTGTGGCTGGTGAGACAGGTGTGAGCCTGCAGGGATTCTGGGAAATGTAGTTCGTGGAGAAACCTGATCGAGTGATGGACAGTGTGATGGAGGTTGGCAGATTTGTGACCTCCCCCTCCTGGAAGGCGCGACCTCGCGCCTAAAGGAGCCCAATCGTAGAGGAAGGATAGCACCGGTCTTACGGGGAGCCAGGGTGATGTTGGCCTTTCAGGGAGCCAGAGTAGCACTGGCTTTTCAGGGAGCCAGAGTGGTGCTGTGCTTTCAGGAGGGCTTCCTGGAGGATAGGACACTGGAAGGTGTTCAGGGGGAGCGAGCTCCAGAGGTGTAGGCACTGGCGAGTACTGTGGAGGTGCAGGCTCTGACGGGCGGTCAGGAGGAGTGGCCTCTGGAGGGTGCTCTTGAGGAGCAGTCACTGGAGGGCACTCTTGTGAAGCGGATACCAGAGGGTGCTCTTGTGGAGCGTACACTAGGAGTACCGGGGTTTGGCTCAGTGATTCGGGTTTCGTAGATGGTTGGTTTCTCCTGGCCGTGACGAAGGAATTGGATTTCTTGGGGCAGGGGACGGCAGCTGTAACTTGACTTGAGACTGGAACAACAGCTGTATCTTGGCTTGACACTGGAACAACAGCTGTATCTTGACTTGATTCTGGAACAACAGCCATATCTTGACTTGACTCTAGAACAAAAGCCGTATCTTGACTTGGCGAGGGTACTGGATTTGTTAAAGCATGGAACGGCACTCCTGGCCATGACGAGGGAACTGGATTCGTTAGAGATAGCCTTCCCGGCCAGGGCCTCTGGTTGGGCGGCCATCTTGGCCGGGTGCTCTGGCTGGGTGGCCATCTTGGCCGGGTGCTCTGGCTGGGTGGCCATCTTGGCCGGGTGCTCCGGCTGGGCGGCCATCTTGGGCGGGTGCTCTGGCTGGGCGGCCATCTCGGTTGTGGATTTGAACTTGGCGGCTATCTCGGCCGGGGACTCTGGCTTGGTGACCATCTCGTCCGGGGACTCGGACATTCCCGGGTGCCGGGAGGTTGACGTGTCTGGTGGTTTAGTGACCAGCATACTGGGGTGCTCAGTGTTCAGCGTGGTAGGCTGCTTTCAGAGGATGGGCAGCGGATTTCAGCGCTGATCGGACGGAAGTGATTGCTGGGTCCACCAGCTTTGCCCCCAGGTTAGCGCTGTTGGGCCCCCATTTGTGACCACAGAAAATCTTGCAAGGATAGGAGTGACCGCGGTCAGTGGCCCGACATGTGCAGGATCTCGGCATAGGGTGAGCTGGCAAGGTAACGTGGGATTTAGAAGGGACAGAATGAGACTGGCAATCATTCTTTTTTCTCTCTTTGACTTCAAAGTAAGAGCCGTTCAAATATAGAATGAGACTGATTAATTCAGTTAAAGAGAAATCACACATGGGAAAACTGCAGCGAATAGTGTTCTCATCTAGTCCCATCTGAAAAACTGCACATAACGAGGCGTCGGGCCAGCCCACCTGATGGGATAGCTCGATGAATTCCTCCAAGTACTTCTCCAGGAGGCGACCACCCTGACATAGATCACACAGCCGATCCTCAGTGATGATTCTTCAATGATTCTGGTCATTATGAACTCTAATCCATGGAAGTAAAACCCCTTTTGTTAAGGCTGGTCTTCTGTCACAGTTGAGAAAGGCAAAGACGTGTTTAGTTTCAATGTTTATTTGACGTGAACTCAAAGACTTTAGACATAAACATAAGAAGGGTGATGAATATCCAAAAGGTGGAAGTATATAGCAGTATAAGGTTCAAAGTCTTTTCTCTCAATAATTCCAGATATCCTTGCATCGATCCATCCAGGAAGGTAAGTAAAGAAAGGTAGGTAAATCCCAACGTTGAGACCTCGAGACCAGCTGCCGACTAAGTGGAGTGCATGTGCTTATATCTGGTGCAGGTAAGTGATATCAGGTGTGTCCAATTTGAAGGCGGGTGACTGGGAATGAGTGACTGTGGCTGGTGAGACAGGTGTGAGCCTGGAGGGATTCTGGGAAATGTAGTTTGTGGAGAAACCTGATCAAGTGACGGACAGTGTGATGGAGGTTGGCAGATTTGTGACAATTTAAAGTTTAAAGTTTCGCTTCTTGCTGCTTGCTTTTGGCAAAGTGGACTCATTACCATATTAAAATTTATTGATTTGGGGGAGACCAGTTGGGGTTTTGTGCTCCGGATTCCGGATGCATGGACACGCAATTTCACGTTAATTGGGATGTACAAAGACAATATGCGTGGGATCCTGCGTACACAGAGTTTCATACATCAGATTTTTTTTGTGGGTACGCAGAATTCCAGCTTTGTCCATAGCTATGTTTTAGTATGAATTCAACGCAAGTCTTTGTACATGAGACACTGATGATCTAAATCAGGTGTGTTAAATAAGGGAGACATGCAAAATGTGCAGAGCAGGGGGACAAAAGATTTTTCTAGTTGACTAAATGTGCAATTAGTTGACTAATCGCACAATTATATTAATTTAATTAATATACTGGGTGGTGAGGAGCTATATATCATATTTCATGCTCAAGCACACGCATAAAGTTTGCCACAAAATACAGTAAAAGTAATGAGTAAAAGTACAGTAAAAGTAATATTTGAATTATTTATTAAAAATAATAGTGTTTATCAGTCAGTCAGTGTGTCAGCTGCAAAAATAAAGAGGATGATGACTCGCCTTTTCCACAGTATAGTGGACACACCATTAGAGAAAAATATATCTATCATACAGATTACATAATCAGACAGCATTTTGATTTGAATTAATTCATTTTAAAGTAGACAGTTCAAGCTTTCTGTAGACACATTGTCAGAAACACACACACTGAGATGGAGGAGATGAGAGGTGAGTGGCAATCTCATCCAATGTTTTATTAAAATGTTTGAGTGATGAACAGCAGGGTAAATAGCAGAATAAAGAGTTATTACCTGAATGGTTTTGTAGCGTTGAGATGAAACAGAGTCCAAGTATTGAGCCACGCCAATCTCCAGAGCACAATGTAGTAGTCCACGTGGAAACAGCATAGAGACAAGGAAGTAGCATGTGAATGGTAGACCAGACAATAAGTTTGTGCATGAGTGTCTCTTAAATAGGGCGTGGCTCAATGAGGTCCAGGTGCAACAGATTAGAATTAGGGTGATGAGCGAGTGGGCGGTGCTACCGGAGGTGTGGCAGATGGAGGTGGCTGTGGTGAATGCCTGACACTACCCCCTCCTCCAGGGGCGGCTTCCGACGCCCTTACACGACGCCGAGGGCGACCACGGCCGCGGGGGGCAGGACAATCCGGGTGATTCCTATGGAACTCTACGAGTACGGTGGGATCAAGGATGTCATCTCTGGGTACCCAGGACCATTACTCGGGTCCGTGCTCCTCCCAGTCCACGAGGCATTCTAGGTGGCCTCCTCGACGCCGTGAGTCCAAGATCTCGTGAACCGTATAGATGGAGGGTTGGTCCGGGACTTCAGGAGGAGGAGGTTCTGCTTCAGCTCCCGGGGTTTCTGTGGCAGAGGAATAGAAGGGTTTAAGGAGTGATACATGGAGGGGTGTACGTGCGGTGTATGCGGTACCTGGGAGGGAGCTGAAGCTGGAATGTGACATCGTTGATCTGCCTCAGGATCTTGAACGGACCAATATAGCGGGGACTCAGCTTGCGGCAGGGCTAACGCAGACGAAGGTCATGAATGGATAGCCAAACCTGATCCCCAGGTTGGTAAGCAGGTGCAGGTCTTCGTCTGACGTCAGCAAACCTCTTGTGTTGACGAACTGCCCGCTGAAGATGGTGATGAGCTGAGTCCCACACTCTCTCGCTCTCTGAAACCAGTGGTCAACAGCTGGAACATGGGAAGGCTCCTCCGTCCAGGGGAACAGCGGAGGCTGGTAACCGAGTACGCACTGGAATGGTGTTAAGCCGGTGGTATCTTGGCGTAGAGAGTTCTGTGCGTACTCGGCCCACAGGAGGAACCTGCTCCAGCTATGCTGATCCTTGTGACAGTATGCCCGGAGGTAACATCCCAGCTCTTGGATCTTTCTCTCTGTCTGGCCATTGGTCTGTGGATGATAACTGGAGGAGAGATTAACAGAAACACCAAGAAGCTTGAAGAAGGCTTTCCATACGTGAGAGATGAATTGAGGTCCCCGGTCCGACACAATCTCCTCGGGCAAGCCGAAGTGACGAAACAATTGTTGGAACAGCAGTTCAGCAGTCTCCATAGCCGTGGGCAAACCCCTTAAAGGGAAAAACTTGCACATCTTAGAGAAACGATCCACCATCACTACGATACAGGTGTTACCTTCGGAGCCCGGGAGATCGGTCACAAAGTCCACTCCTATATGGGACCAGGGCCTCTGTGGAATGGGTAATGGCATCAGTTTTCCTGTGGGAAGTTGACGGGGAGAGGTAGACATAGCACAGACAGAGCAGCTCTGGACGTACCTTATGGTATCATGGCGCATACTGGGCCACCAGTATCGGGTTTGTAGGAGCGAGAGGGTTTGTTCACTACCTGGGTGTCCAGAGCCCGGAGAATGATGAGCTGTGCCCAGAAGGGTTAGTCGTTGGGAGCAAGGAACAAAAATTTTACCTTCTGGGCATTCCGGCGAAGCGGGCTCCTGGAGGGTGGCTTGCCTGATGTTGTCGTCCTGCTCATAAAAGATGGGGCTGAGGATTAGTTTGGAGGGTAGGATGGGTTCCAGTTCAGCAGGGTGATCAGAAGAGAACTGTCGTGATAGGGCGTCAGCAGATACATTCTTGGAACCGGGTCTTAAAGTTGAAGCGTGTGAAGAATAATGCCCATCGTGCTTGCCTGAGGTTGAGCCTTCTTGCCTCTCAAAGGTATTGGAGGTTTTTGTGATCCGTGATAATGGTAAATGGATGATTTAAACCCTTCAACCAGTGGCGCCACTCCTCCAGGGCTAGTTTGATGGCCAGAAGTTCTCTATTGCCGACGTCATAATTCTGCTCCGCCAGAGACAGCTTCCATGAGTAGAAAGCACAGGGATGGAGGAGAGGAGGCTCGCCGACCACTTTAGTCAGCACCACACCTACTCCATTGGTGGAAGCATCGACCTTAACCGTAAATGGGAGTTCGGGATCTGGGTGGTGTAATAAGGGTGCGGTGCTGAAAATTTCCTTGAGCCGCTGGAATGCTTCGTGAGCAGAGGGGTTCCAGTTGAGGGCTTTAGGTTTACCCCTCAGGAGGGAGGTTAACGGAGCCGTAATGGAACTGTAATCCTTGATGAAACGTCTGTAGAAGTTGGAGAATCCGAGGAAACGTTGAAGCTCTTTAACCCTCTGGGGTCTGAGGGTGTTTTGGGGCCCTGGAGAAGTTTTGACATGCCCTCACATTTGTGTTTTTTTTTAGTATCTTAAAAACATATTAATGGCTAAAGTCTGGCTACACTGTAATCAGCACAAACTGGGCTACAATAATATGCAAGAAACATGAATGTACATGTTTGTGTTTTTGAGAAAACAACATTTATGCGTGGTTAGTGAAAAACTAAAATCTTTAAGTCACTGAAATAAGACCATGAAACACATTCAGAACATTAGTCCACAAGACTTTTGAGAACTGGATGTGGTTGTCTAGAGTTTTTTCTACAAAATGATGTGAAAATCATCTCATTCACTTGTTTACAGAAAACAATAGATTGATTTAAATTTTCTAAAACATGTTTTGTGACTGAAAGGGAATATGCGAGGGAGTGACAACGACCATGTATATTTAGTGATTCACACAAAAGAGACAAAAGGCCCTCCTCTAATGGCCCATCAACGAGACTGTGACTGTCAGGTAGAAACAATGAGAGATTCAGAGAATGGAGTTTTAGACTATTTGTATTTTATTTACAACACAGTATAATCTAAACATACAAAATGAAGATCAAAAGCACATTATTGACTACACTGATCTAACCATAGAGACGTGAACAGACTGTGTGTCATTCCTGAAAACTGTTTCCTGAATTCTGTTCAACAAGTGAAATAAGTAAATTATACCTGATATTTAAGTGATTGCTGCTTCTTTTCATGGATTTAAGAAAGAAAACTCATCATCAGTAGTCCAGGAAATTGTTTTACAATAAAAAAAAAAATCAGTGTAGTTGAACATCTGATGTGGGTACAGTACTCTTCGTGTGGCATTCATCTGTGGTGCAGGAATCAGATCACTAGAAAAAAAACAAAACAAAAAAACACATCTGTGAGCATGTTAATATCAGGAGCATCTGTAATATATACATATAGTATGATTTTGTAGTCATAGACTCACACATGCTTCACACCATCTTTAAAAAATGGCATTTTATATCTGAGAAACTAATTATTATTGTTTAGCACGTTAAACATCTATTCATTAACATAGTATTAATAATAAACTAATAGTATCCTATTGTTATACGATAAATAAATAAATAAATATGATTTTATAGTCATAAACACAAGCATGCTTTGTGTCTTATCCAATACAAAGCCATTTTATGTCTGAGAAACTAATGTATTGTTAAGCACGTCATAAACATCTATTCGTGAAACACAGTATATGACAGTAGTTTTGTCTAAACAATCTTAGACTCTATCATTCAGTGTTACAGTGTAAACACTGTGTAAACACTATTACTATATCGCGTCATTTTTATTTTATAGAACATTAAAAACATCCTGGCGTCGTCAAACATTTCGATGCAATGAAATGAAACATACTTCATAACGTTTCACTTGATTACACGTAGTCAGGAATTATAGTTTGGAAAAAATCTAACTGCTATAATGTCTACAAGTTATATCACAGTAACACAACAACTAAGGTAAGTAGGCTAATAAAAGAAAGACTTACTCTTTCGGTGGTTCCCGCCTTGCGTCGCATCGCGCTCTTCCTCTGAGGTAAATATAAATCCTTCTCCTCACAGCGCGTCTTCTTCCACCAACAAGATGCAAGTAGCCGAGATGAACAATGAAGTGAAGTCTCCCGCTTTGTTTACGTTGGTGTGGGCGGTTCGCCGCGCGCGCCTCCACGTGGCTGATTATAATAACAAACCGAAAGCAGCTCGTGGGCGTGAACAAATTAAAAATAATTAGGTCTGACGAGAAAGACTGGACATGGGGTTGGTTTCATACAGATTACTTTAACACATGATATTTGTTTTCGACTATATATTTCGAATATAAGACTTACTCCATTTAAAAGTAGACATATCAGGCTTTCTATAGATATCTCTCTCATGTCTCTGTGTGGAGTATTCGCTGAGTTTTAGTTCATTTTAGTGACACATTTCTTAATGACGATCACAGACAACAACGCGGCAGACTGCATACCCTGTTTGTTTGCTTTATTTCACAAAACCACAGAGTGTTGTTGTTACTATGAGTGTACACAAATAAAAGTGAATTCCTTACAGATTCCATTGATGTATTGCTCTTATCTGTACGATCAGAAATTACGGAGAAATTGAAGTTCTTTTTGGCGTTATCAGAAAAACGGCCACAAACCACGCCGGCGCGTTTTTCGACCCCAGAGGGTTAACAGTGAGGGGTTGTGGCCATTCCTGAATTGCAGAAACCTTCCCCTGATCCATCTGCACGCCCTCGGAAGTGATGATGTAACCCATAAACTGAACGGATGGACGATGGAATTCACATTTTTCAAGTTTGAGATAGAGACTGTGATCACGTAGTTTTTGGAGGACCTGCTGGACGTGCTGGCGATGTTCGGCCAAGTTCTGGGAGTAGATCAGAATATCGTCAATGTAGACAACCACGAACCGATGGAGGAACTCCCGGAACAGCTCGTTCATAAACGTTTGGAAGACGGATGGGCTGATGGATACGGCATGACCCGGTACTCATAGTGGCCGGTAGGGGTCACAAAGGCCATCTTCCATTCTTCCCCCGCACGAATACGAACGAGGTTGTAAGCACTCCGCAGGTCCAGCTTTGTGAAGACTTGGGCTCCACGAAGCTCTTCGAGGGCGGCTGAGACCAGAGGTAGCGGGTATGGTTGTTGCTTGATTTGGGAGTTGAGTTGACGGTAATTGATGGAGGGGCGTAAACCTCCATCCTTTTTGCCCACGAAGAAGAAGCTGGAAGCGGCCGGCGAGGTGGATGTTTGAATAAATCCTTGACTCAGAGCCTCCGCGATATACTCCTCCATCACCTGGCGTTCCGGGATGGACAGAGGGTATACTTGCCTCTTGGGGAGCTGGGCCCCAGGTAGCAGCTCGATGGCACAATCCCATGGCCGATGCGGTGGTAGATGGGTGGCTGCTTGCTTGCTGAATACATCCTGGAACGCCATGTACTCAGCTGGGATCTCTGGGGTGAAGGATGGTTCTGGACTTTCCACTCGTGTCGATGAAAGGTAAATTGGAATGGGAGATGAGTGAGGTAAGCTGATAAGGCAGTTGGCTCGGCAATGTTCACTCCAGCGAATGATGTCACACGGACCCCAGCTGAGTTCAGGATGATGTTGTTGTAGCCATGGGCGTCCCAGAATGATACTGACGGTGGAATCCTCCAGTACCAGAAACCTTATTTCCTCTGAGTGAAACAGTCCAACTTGTAGTGTGATGAATGGTGAAGAATGATGAATCTTCCCACGCCCCAATGGCTTTCCACTTTCTCGGCTACTTGCATCTTGTTACTGGAAGAAGACGCACTGTGAGGAGAAAGATTTAAATTTCCCTCAGAGGAAGAGCGCGATGCGACGCACGACGAGATCCACCGACAGAGTAAGTCTTTCTTTTATTAGCCTACTTACGTTAGTTGTTGTGTTACTGTGATATAACTTGTTGACATTATAGTAGTTAGATTTTTTCCAAACTATAATTCCTGACTACATATGCAATAAAGTGAAACGTTATGAAGTGGTTCATTTCATTGCATTGAAATGTTTGATGACGTCAGGCTGTTTTTAGTGTTCTATAAAATAAAAATGACGCGATATAAAAGTAATAGTGTTTACACTGTAAAAGTGAATGATAGTCTAAGGTTGTTTAGACCAAACTACTGTCATATACTCTGTTCACGAATAGATGTTTATGACGTGCTTAACAATAATAAATTAGTTTCTCAGACATAAAATGGCTTTGTATTGTATAAGACATGCTTGTGTTTATGACTATAAAATCATATTTATTTATATATCGTATAACAATAGGATACTATTAGTTTATTATTAATACTATGTTAATGAATAGATGTTTAACGTGCTAAACAATAACAATTAGTTTCTCAGATATAAAATGCCATTTTTTAAAGATAGTATAAAGCATGTGTGAGTCTATGACTACAAAATCATACTATATGTATATATTACAGATGCTCCTGATATTAACATGCTTACAGATGTTTTTTTTTTTATAGTGATCTGATTCCTGCACCACAGATGAATGAGTCTTGGGAGATAAAGTTGCCGGATGATCCAGAGTCTACCAGAGCGGAAACACAAATAGACATATTAGAAGTATGCAATATCACAAGTAAGAGAGTCAGAGAGGCGGTTTCAACCTCTGTGGAGAGGGTACTCACCACGGGGCGTGGGGGTCTGACGGGACAGGTGCGTAGATGATGACCAGGTCGTCCACAGTAGAGACATAATCCATTAGTGAGGCGGCGATTCCGTTCGGTGCGAGATAGTCGATTTGCATGGGTTCTGGTACTGGGGAGCTAGCAGCCACCGAGGTGAGCTGAGGAGCGGTTATTGGGGGCTGGCAGGCAGCTAGACATTGGGCAACTCGCGTGGTTCTCTGCAGAAAGGACTCCAGTCCAATACTGTCGTCGTACAGAGCCATGGCGGCGCTAATATCTGAGTTGAGTCCCTGTCTGTAGGCTCCCAACAGCGCAGTCTCATTTCAGCCACTAGCCGCTGCCAGCGTACGGAAGTGAAGAGTGTATTCTGTCACAGAAGAAGTGCCTTGCTGAATCCGGAAGAGCTGATCAGAAGTGGAAAGTGAACCAGTGGTCATACTGAAAACCTCAGAGAAATGGGTCGTGAACTGTTCGTAGGAATGAATGATAGGATTTTCAGCGTTCCAAATTGCTTTTGCCCATTGTAGGGCCTTACCGGTGAGTAGTGAGATAAGGAAGGCGACCTTCGCGTTCTCCGACGGGAACGGGAATTTGTGGTTGCATCTGGATGAATAAGTTGACTTGAAGGAAACCGCTACACTCAGCCGCCTCGCCCGCAAATGTAGCAGGCATGGCCATGGGAGATCCTGAGGCAGATGGCGGCGCAGGTGTGGGTTGAAATGCCGCCTTCAAGGCGTTCACTAATTCGGTGAGAGGGTTCGCTGCAGCGGGTGTTTCAGTGCTCATATTTCGTTGTTTTAGCGGTCTGGTCTTCTGTCACAAACACACACACACTGAGATGGAGACGAGAGGTGAGTGGCAATCCAATCCAATGTTTTATTAAAACGTTTAAGTGATGAACAGCAGGGTAAATAGCAGAATAAAGAGTTCTTACCTGAATGGTTTTGTAGCGTTGAGATGAAACAGAGTCCAAGTATTGAGCCACGCCAATCTCCAGAGCACAATGTAGTAGTCCACGTGGAAACAGCATAGAGACAAGGAAGTAGCATGTGAACGGTAGACCAGAGAATGAGTGTGTGCGTGAGTGTCTTTTAAATAGGGCGTGGCTCAATGAGGTCCAGGTGCAACAGATTAGAATTCGGGTGATGATGAACGAGTGGGCGGTGCTACCGGAGGTGTGGCAGATGGAGGTGGCTGTGGTGAATGCCTGACACATATGTCATGCACAGATATGTCATGCTCATGTCATGCAACAAGCATGCTATTAGCTTCCACGTTCCACAGGATACTTGGATATGTGTCTGAGGAGAGACATTTATCTAGGGTAACCTTATAGCAATGGGCTGTGTAAAGTTGCTACTACTTACATGTTTTGATTTCAAATGATAAGCCATACTTGAGGATGATGAATGACATCCGAACATTTAGATTTTCTGCCTGATATACTGTTATATTACCTCAAAGACCAGATGTTAATGATCTGTCCATGACAGATACAGTGTTTTTTCTGGCAACTAATAAAACTTTATTCAACTAAGCTTCTTCTAGTCGACTAACAGCCGTATGACATGTTGTTATTTATGTGTCGTTTTCTTTTACTGCAGTTTAGTTTTATCAACAGTTGAACGGCACATGGCTATTAAAGCCTGTCGTATCACAACAGGTTAGTTGCTGACTGCCCAATGTATTTGCTAGGAAGTTAATTTGTGCACTGTGGACACTTTGATAATGAAGTGCTTGCTAAGGGTTCAAAAGTAATACTAGTCATTTTACATAATTTTGTAATGTCGTAGGATTCATATCGTATATTAGTAAGTAAATGTGGGCCTGACACAATAGCAGGAATATGGTTGGAAGCTTTAAATGGACATAATGCATACAATTCTACCTGTGGGTATAGATTGTCATAGACATGCAGCCATTTTAACTTCAGAAAAAAGAGTAGCCTTTAGAGAGCTTGTTAAAACTGTTTTCAAAAATTGTGACCAAGGTAATTACCCTGAGACCGGAGTCCATACTGTATATAGCAAACCAAATCAAACCTTTATGGAACACAATGGGAAATATGCAAACGGAGAACATGGTAAGATTTAAACTGTCTTGCAAAAAAAATATAAATAAATAAATAAAAGTGTATACTGCTGATGGAGGATATTTTTTTCTTTTGTGCAGCTAAGCAAGATTTTTTAACTCAATAATAACAATAATAACTTCTGCATAATAATTACATATCATTCCAGATGCAGACAGTGCTGGAGAATGAGTCCAGTGTCTTTGTATTTACACTCTCCGGCCTGAATGATACAATGGAAAATAGATATGTGTTTTTTTCTTTAACAACACTGTTTTATCCGCTAATGATATTGTGTAATCTAACTGTAATTTTCACTATAGTCTCACAAAACACACTTCATGAGCCAATGTATATTTTTGTATGTAATTTGTGTATAAATGCAATTTATGGCACAGCTGGATTCTACCCTAAATTCATGTATGATTTATTAGCTGAAGATCATGTGATTTCTTATGTTGGATGTATGATTCAGATATTTGTCATTTATTCATCTATTTTATGTGACCTTTCAACATTAACAGTGATGGCATATGACAGGTATGTGGCAATATGTAGACCACTGGAGTATCATTCAATAATGACCAATCAAAGAGTTCTTGAATGGATCCTTTTCTGCTGGCTGACTCCATTTTTTTGCATGTCTGTTCTAATTGTATTAACAGCTAGACTCACTTTATGTGGCTCTACTATCGAAAAGTTGTATTGTGAGATTTGGGCAGTTGCAAAACTTTCGTGTTTTTCTACAACAGTAAATAATGTGTTTGGGTACATTGTTATTATAGCATACTTTGGACATGCAGTATTGATATATTGTTCATATATTCAATTGATTAGAATGTGCATGAAGTCAATAGAGGTCAGGCACAAATTTATGCAAACATGTATGCCACATCTGCTGTCACTGTTCAATGTGACTATTGCATTGTTATTTGATGTACTGTACAGTCGTTATGGCTCAAGAAATGTGCCACAAGGTGTGCGTAATTTCATGGCTTTGGAATTCCTACTCATAACACCTATTTTAAACCCCCTTATTTATGGACTAAATCTGTCAACAATACGCCAGCAAGTTATTAGACTGTTTTTTAAGAAACAAGTGGGGATATCAGAGTGAATATTCAGTCAAAAGACTATTCTGTCCATGTCTCTGACCTTTATTATTATTATTATTATTATTATTATTATTATTAATATTTTTTTTTAAATTTGAAAATATTTCATTGTTGTTGATGATTACTAAACTGTTGTTGTTAAATATAAAGTAATAAACCACAAGAGGTTGTGTGTAAGAGCTTTACTTTGTTTAATGGGTGTTTAGTCTTAGGTATAAGATGAAGTGGAATGTCTAAACCACAATAAAATGTACAGCTTTGATTGACTTACTGCTATTTATAAAATGGTGCTATCATTATTATCTTACTAGATTTAGAGTAAATGGCTATATTAATATTACAAACAATTCTTCTGCCAAGTAATATTTTTATGATCACACTTTAGTTTGGGGACCACTTCTTATCATTAAATACCTATTATTAACTATGACTTTTGCCTTAATAAACTCAATTTGCAGCTTATTAATAGTAAGGTAGTTGTTAAGTTTAGGTATGAGGTTAAAAGGGAATCTAAAATACAGTTATGCAGAATTAAACTTTATTATGTGATATGTAAATACTAATAAACAGCCAATATGCTAGTAATATGTATGCTAATAAGCAACTAGTTAATAGTGAGAATTGGTCCTTAAAATAAAGTGTTAACATTTTTATTGTTATGGTTTGTACCAACTTTGCACTGAATTCACAATATGTTCAGATATTCTACAATGGATTAAAGTAAATACTAAAATCCTGATTTTAAGGTTGAAAAGGCTGTTGTTTTAGAATGTGTAAATTGTGGTGACCAGTTTTATTCATTTTTATAAACTACTCTGTGATACCAGAATGCAAAAAAAAAAAAAAAAGTATACATTGTTTGTGGTAACATTGCAATTGTTGTTTTAAAGATGTGCAATTTGATATTATCAAGTATATTGCGAAAAGCAAACAAAACACACCCACAGAGTGTAAGTCTAGTAAGTTAGGTTAAACTAGTGTGTGTAGGCGTTTAGAGTGAGTTATTTCACTGCATGATTCAGTCTATGAAAATGCATTTAGAATGATCACATAATTAAAGATATGGGGGCAATATATATATTGCCCCCATATCTTTAATTATGTGATTTTCACTCTTTGTTATATTGCAGCCATTTGCTAAAATCATTTAAGTTATTTTTTTTTTCCTCATTAATGTACACACAGCACCCCATATTGACAGAAAAACACAGAATTGTTGACATTTTTGCAGATTTATTAAAAAAGAAAAACTGAAATATCACATGGTCCTAAGTATTCAGACCCTTTGCTGTGACACTCATATATTTAACTCAGGTGCTGTCCATTTCTTCTGATCATCCTTGAGATGGTTCTACACCTTCATTTGAGTCCAGCTGTGTTTGATTATACTGATTGGACTTGATTAGGAAAGCCACACACCTGTCTATATAAGACCTTACAGCTCACAGTGCATGTCAGAGCAAATGAGAATCATGAGGTCAAAGGAACTGCCTGAAGAGCTCAGAGACAGAATTGTGGCAAGGCACAGATCTGGCCAAGGTTACAAAAAAATTCTGCTGCACTTAAGGTTCCTAAGAGCACAGTGGCCTCCATAATCCTTAAATGGAAGACGTTTGGGACGACCAGAACCCTTCCTAGAGCTGGCCGTCCAGCCAAACTGAGCTATCGGGAGAGAAGAGCCTTGGTGAGAGAGGTAAAGAAGAACCCAAAGATCACTGTGGCTGAGCTCCAGAGATGCAGTCGGGAGATGGGAGAAAGTTGTAGAAAGTCAACCATCACTGCAGCCCTCCACCAGTCAGGGCTTTATTGGAGAGTGGCCCGACGGAAGCCTCTCCTCAGTGCAAGACACATGAAAGCCTGCATGGAGTTTGCTAAAAAACACCTGAAGGACTCCAAGATGGTGAGAAATAAGATTCTCTGGTCTGATGAGACCAAGATAGAACTTTTGGCCTTAATTCTAAGCGGTATGTGTGGAGAAAACCAGGCACTGCTCATCACCTGTCCAATACAGTCCCAACAGTGAAGCATGGTGGTGGCAGCATCATGCTGTGGGGGTGGTTTTCAGCTGCAGGGACAGGACGACTGGTTGCAATCGAGGGAAAGATGAATGCGGCCAAGTACAGGGATATCCTGGACAAAAACCTTCTCCAGAGTGCTCAGGACCTCAGACTGGGCCGAAGGTTTACCTTCCAACAAGACAATGACCCTAAGCACACAGCTAAAATAACGAAGGAGTGGCTTCACAACACCTCCGTGACTGTTCTTGAATGGCCCAGCCAGAGCCCTGACTTAAACCCAATTGAGCATCTCTGGAGAGACCTAAAAATGGCTGTCCACCAACGTTTACCATCCAACCTGACAGAACTGGAGAGGATCTGCAAGGAGGAATGGCAGAAGATCCCCAAATCCAGGTGTGAAAAACTTGTTGCATCTTTCCCAAAAAGACTCATGGCTGTATTAGATCAAAAGGGTGCTTCTACTAAATACTGAGCAAAGGGTCTGAATACTTAGGACCAGTGATATTTCAGTTTTTTCTTTTTTAATAAATCTGCAAAAATGTCAACAATTCTGTGTTTTTCTGTCAATATGGGGTGCTGTGTGTACATTAACCTCCTGGGGTCAACGGTGGCGCCGGCGACGCCAATTACATCTTTTCATGACACGAGCAAAAAGAACCTAAAATGCTCGCTCATTTTTGATCGTACATATAAGAGTAATACATCATTTAAATCTGTAGAGGGTCTACTTTTATTTGAGTACACTCACAATATCAACAAAACATTATGCTTTTGCAAAACAATGAAAATAAACAGGGTGCGCATTCAGCAGTCTCCATCTCCACTCGTAAGTTTTTGAAATGCGTCAGTAAAATGAACTAAAACTCAGTGAATACGTGACGCGCACACACATGAGAGAGATATCTATAGAAAGCTTGATATTTTTACTTTTAGATGAAGCCCCTCTTGCCGAAAACAAATATTATCTGATGAGGTAATTCGCATGAAACCAACACCATGTTCAACCTCTCCCGTCTGCTTCATTATTTTTAATTCGATCACGCCCACGAGATGCTTTCGCTTTTCATAGTGTAATCGCCACGTGAGGGCGCACGCCAAACGTAACGCCCACATCACCGTAAACAAAGCACCAAGACCTTTTCTTTTCCAAGTTCATCTGGGCTACTTGTCGTTTCTGTAAGAAGATACGCTGTGAGGAATAAGAATTCAGAGGAAGAACACCATGTGACACACGGCGCGATCCATCGGAGGAGACATTTACATGAGTAAGTCTTTCTTTTATTAGCCTGCTTGCGTTAGTTGTTACTGTGTTACTGTGACAGAACTTGTACACATTTTACTAGTTAGACTTTTTTTCAAACCATAATTCATGACTACAGCAAGTGAAACATTATGAAGTACGTTTCATTTCAGTGCATCAAAATGTCTCACGACGCCAGGATGTTTTTTTTAACGTTCTATACAATAGAAAACGATGCGATATAAAGATAATAGTGTTTACACTTACGCTTAACAATAATAATATACTTTCCCAAATATAAAACGTTTTTGTATTGTATAATACATACAAAGCATGCTTATGTTTATGACTTAAAGATCATATTATTTAGTTATTTATTTGTCGTATAACAATAGGATGTAATATGAGTGTTTACACTGTGTATGTTTAGACCTTGTTTATCAATACTCTGCTCTCGAATAGATGTTTAACGTGAAAAACAAAAATTATTAGTTATATATAGATATAAAATGTCCTTTTTACGTTAGTACAAATGCACGAGTCTATGGCTACAAATTCATACACTATATATATATATATATATATATATACATATATATATTACAGATGCTCATAATATTAACATGCTCACAGATGTTTTTCTTATGTTGTTTGTTTTTTTAGTGATCTGATACCTGCACAACAGATGAATCCTGCTGTCTTTCAAACTGAGAGCGCTGTA
This sequence comes from Labeo catla, assembly GCA_012976165.1. Classification (NCBI taxonomy): domain Eukaryota; kingdom Metazoa; phylum Chordata; class Actinopteri; order Cypriniformes; family Cyprinidae; genus Labeo; species Labeo catla. The sequence goes on from VONZ01001537.1 coordinate 24,985, forward strand.
CTAACATCAGATGTTCAATTACACATATTCTAGTGTAAAAAAAAGTTCCTTGACTACTGATGATGAGTTTAGAGATATCAGGTATCAGGGATGCACCGATACCACTTTTTCCAGTACTCTCCCGATACGATACTTTTATTTTTGGTACTTGCCGTTGCAGAGTACCGATACCGATATTTTAAAATTTACCAGTGAATTTGTAAAATATTGGGTACATAAACTAAAAGAATATGTATTAGTTGGTTAATTTCATTTATCAAATAGATACAGTCAAACCAAAATTTATTCAGATACCTTTTCTCACATTATCAGACATTTTTCACATTATCATAAACTGTGTCCTGCATCCACTAGTAAAAAAATATATATATATCAAAAATTAGGTGGTGTATATCTGGTGTCTGAATAATTTTTGGTTTGACTATATATCCCTTAGTTATTTTTACACTTAATTATGCCCATTAAAATATGTTTTGTTATTTTTACTGTTCAAATGTTTTTTTTGCTCTATGGTACATCATCTTTAATTTAATAGCATTAAACTGCTCCATTGCAGCAGCTCAGCACTGCAATCACATGTTTTGTTGTAATAATGCAGGGAACCGCTCGTTATGAATCTCCTAACTGATATTTTCAGAAATATAAGTCGCGTTTTTTTTCTGAAACATGCTGCTATTTGGGCTATAATCTAAAGAGACTCAAATAATGTAGAAACACCCATGAAGCAAACAAAACATGCGCAACGCGCTCAAGTATAGTACAGTCTAGCGCATTTCACACAGACTGCTAGTTTCACTTTCGTCGTACAGTCGTGTCTGCTTAAGGTTGAAAATAAATGATGTTTATAGTAAATGCCTCTATAATTTTTGTTTTATATTTACGAATTTGTTTTAATCCAAAAGATGCATGTGCTAAATATGCGAACATCAATAAAGATCACGCAACAAAAGTGTGCGCTCTCTCTTTCTCTTTGTCGCTCTCTCTCTCTCTCTCTCTCTCCCGTTAAATAACTTGTGTATTGCTTTACTTACTTGTTTTTGACATATCTGACCAAACTACAAACTTTCCAGTGATGTGAAGGCGAGATCTTAACTCAACAAGCCGTGCATCTTCGCCGCGGCACGTTCGATCCATTCTGCGTGCTTTGCCTTTCAGCTCGCGCACACCAGCTATACAAGGGTTGATACTGAATGCTTAACATTATATTATTTGCATACATATACTTCGTAGACATCCTTAATCTGTAATGACTCCATTCTGCTGTCTATTGTTCTATTGTCCGTGTTTCTTTGCCTGAATACGCACTTGTCACATGCTGTGTGGTATCGGCCTTTGGTATCGGGGCATTTTATCGAGTACGAGTACGAGTACAGGAGCTCAGTATCGGGCCCGGTATCGGTGCATCCCTATCAGGTATGATTTACTTTTTTCAGAAAACAGTTTTCAGAAACTACACAAAGTCTGTTCACATCTCTGTGGTTAGATCAGGGTGTTCAATACTGTGTATTTGACCTTCATTATGTATATTTTGATGATACGGTGTTGTAAATAAAATACAAATAATCTAAAACTCCATTCTTTGAATCTCTCATTGCTTCTACCTGACAGTCACAGTCTCATTGATGGGCCATTAGGGAGGGCTCTTTGTCTCTCAGGTGTGAATTGCTAAATATTCATGGGTCATTGCCACTCCTTCGCATATTCCTTTTCGATCACAAAACATGTCTTAGAAAATTTACATCAATATATTGTTTTCTCTGAACGAGTGAACGAGATGATTTTCACATCATTTTGTTGAAAAAACTCTAGACTACCACATCCAGTTCTCAAAAGTCTTGTGAACTAATGTTCTGAATGCGTTTCATGGCCTTGTTTCAGTGACATTTAGTTTTTCACTAACCACGCATAAACATTGTTTTCTCAAAAACACAAACATGTACATTCATGTTGCTTACATATTATTGTAGCCCAGTTTGTGCTGATTACAGTGTAACCAGACTTTAGCCATTAATATGTTTTGAAGATACTGAAAAAAGCACAAATGTCAGGGCATGTCAAAACCCCAGAGGGTTAAAGTATCTGTCACGCTATGGTGAATAATAAATGCACAAAGAAGATCAAGTAAAATATTCTTTATTAATCCACAAGAGGTTAAATCCATAAACAGGCAGGCAGGAGACATGTAAGGATAAAGTCAGTACCGGACAATGACACACTGAACAGACTCAAACTGAAGTAGGGGTGCTAAAGAGGGACAGACACGTGAGGATGATTGGCAAGACACAGGTGAATTAACCAATCAAAGAGACACAGAAACTAGATCAGGGAACACGTGGGATGAATAAAAACAAACAACAAGGTCCTTCAGTGTGACAACCTCACACTGAAGGAACGGCAAAGAGGGGGAGGGATAGTGACTTAAGAGGAGGACAAAGGAATGGATGTGGGATGGTGACAGGGGACAGCAAAGGACTGGCAGGAAGGCAGGCAGGCAGACAATGCTGGTAGAGGTTCAGGTGGAAGACAAACACCTAGGAGGAGGATGACGAACAGCGGTGTAGCGAATTAGCTCAAAGGGGAAATGTATATAAACAATTACAATCAATTACAATTATTTATATCAGCTGCCAGTAGCAGAATTAAATTTCCATCAACTAATCTGTTCATCCAGCACACATTCAGTATAATTTTATATAAACTCTAAGAAATAATATTTTCTTAGCCACAGAAAATCACTTTCTTAAAGTACTGTTGCATTAGAGCATGTAGCCTGAATCAGAATCATAAAGGGACATTAATTTTACAAGGCAGAATCAGAATCAAAACTCATGTAATTTGTGCACAAGAGTTTTATTAACTAAGGACTAGCACATAACTAATCTAAACAAACAAACAGCAGCAGCGTCTCGTTCCCTCAGGGAACCGAGGTAACATATGTAACCTGGGACGTTCCCCTTCAGGAACTCGAGCTGCATCCAAAACACTATGGGAACGAGATGCCCACGCCACCAGACTTCCAAATCCCTGCCTAGGGAACAGCTAGGGCAGGAGGACAGAAGAGCCCGGAGTGGCTCGGACATCTAGGTTATAAAACCTAACAAAGGTCTTGGGCGTGGACCATCCCACAGCATTACAGATGTCCTGAATATGGACACCTGTCAAAAGTGCCTTGGAGGCCACCATAGCACGAGTTGAATGAGCCTTGACCCCCAGCAGCGAGTGGAGGTCAGAGGACTTGTAAGCAGTAGAAATGGCATCCACAATCCACCTACTAAGGGTCTGTTTAGAAGCAGGACGACCCCGTTTTGGGGGACCATAGCATACAAACAATTGGTCCGACTTATGCCACAGGGCAGCTCTGTGGACGTAAGTGTCCAGCGCACGACCATCCCGGTTCCACTACGTCTGCGGGCAGAGAGATCCAAGATAAGTGCTTGCCGGAGGCCACTGCGCCCTGTAACCCTGGCAGGGGTAGCAGACTGACCTCCCGAGGGCCCCGAGGAGAGACGGACATCGTGAAATGCAGTGCAACCCGCTCCTTCTCTGTAGGGGCTGCCCTCGGCGGTCCTGAGATGGCGTCAGGACCGCTTAGACGGAGGCTTCTGAGACTGAAGCATGACCTGCAGGTCCGGCCTCGCCTTGGAAGACCCGGCCTGATCTTGGTCCCGGGACGGGTGAGCTCGAGTAGCAACTTTTGAACCTCCCGGTATGAGGAGCTGGTACATGGCTGCGGTTGCTCACGCCCAGCAGCTGCAGGAGCTAGAGAGTGGCGAGGCAAGAACCGGTGGAACGCCGCCGCCTGCTTACACGCCTCCTAGTACCTGCTGAAGACAGAATCGAATGCGCCGCCAAACAGGGCAGAAGGTGAAAGCGGGGCATCCAGAAGGAAGACCCTGTCCTTCTCTTTCATGTCGGACAGGGTCAACCACAAGTGCCTCTCCGCCACCACCATGGCACGGAGAAAGATGTCAGCGGACTTGCGGAGCTCTGATAGATCAACGTTCTGCCCCCATCTAACTCTTTAAGCACGTCGGCTTGGTAAGCCTGGAGCACAGACATGGTGTGAAGACATGCCCCAGTCTGACCTGCCGCCGTGTACCCCTTACCCACCAGTGCTGATGTAGTGCGAAGCGGCTTGGAGGATAAGGAAGGAGCCTTCAAAGACAATGCCGCACCGGAGGACAGATAGCTAGCCAACGTCTGTTCCACCCGGGGCATCGTCTTATAAGCTCGCTCATCCAGCCCCGCCATGTTGCCATAATAATCTGAGGCGGGGACGAGCAAACGAGCTGAAAAGACCTCGAGATCTCAGAGTGGAGGTCCACATCTCTAGTATTTGCAAAACTGCATTTTTCCATCTCAGAAATATATCTAAATTACGACCTATGCTCTCAATGTCAAATGCTGAAACAATAATTCATGCATTTATGACCTCAAGATTAGATTATTGTAATGCTTTATTGGGTGGTTGTTCTGCTCACTTAATAAACAAACTCCAGCTGGTCCAAAATGCAGCAGCTAGAGTTCTTACTAGCACCAGAAAGTATGATCATATTAGTCCGGTTCTGTCAACACTGCACTGGCTCCCTATTAAACATTGTATAGATTTTAAAGTCTTGCTAATTACTTATAAAGCCTTAAATGGTTTAGCTCCTCGGTACCTGAGTGAGCTCATCACATTATAGTCACTCACATCCGCTGCTTTCTCAAAACTCTGGCAATTTGATAATACCTAGAATATCAAAATCAACGGTGGGCGGTTCCAGAGTTTATCTAGCAGCCAAACTCTGGAACAATCTACCCAACACTGTTCAGGACGCAGACACACTCTGTCAGTTTAAATCTAGATTAAAGACCCATCTCTTTAACCTTGCTTACACATAACACATCAACATATTCCTATAATTCATATCCGTTAAAGGATTGTTAGGCTGCATTAATTAGGTCAACCAGAACCGGGAACACTTCCCATAACACCCGATGTACTCGTCGTGCATCGTCACAAGAATGGCATCTACGCTAATATTAGTCTGTTTTTTTTCTTATTCCGAGGTCACCTTAAACACCAGATCCAGTCCGTACCCAGCCCAGACGGTGGATCAGCACCTAGAGAGGACCTCTACAGCCCTGAATGTCAGCGGAGACCACATCAACTATATGAGCCCCAGAGATGGATCCCCAGTTTAGACCTCGACGGTTATCGGCACAAGACCATGGGAAACAGATGAGTCCTCTGCGTCTGGCCAGAGGAGAACTGGTCCCCCGACTGAGCCTGGTTTCTCCCAAGGTTTTTTTCTTCAGTTGTCACCAGACTGCGCTGGTTAGAAGAAAGGGTGACCTGAGGTTTATGGTTAGGAATGTCCTGCCGGGCCAGCCCCTACGGGAGTCCAGTCCCTCTCAACATAGTCCCGTGGAGCTTTCAAAAGATGGCGGCGGACCCAGGATGTTTGTGAAGAGCTCACCAAAACCTAGAAGGCACCCTACACCACCCATTTATGTTTGAGCACTTCCCTCCCCACTACGCAGGGCGGCCGGCTAGGGGGTATGCTGATGCACCCCAGGTGGAGTGTGCGGTTGCAGTGCATTTTTGCCTGCAAAACGCGTCACCTGGAGGAACTGTCTGTGCCTCCTGTCCAAAGCCTGTAAGCTGTCGACAGCTCTCGTTGCCAAGACTTACAGCACTTCGGGCCAGGCTGCCTCCATCCTGCATGCCATGGCCATCCTGCAGGTACATCAGGCACAGCCGATAAATAAGTTGCACAAGGGTAGTTCAGAAACTGGGGTTATGCAGGTTATGCAGGGGGTTGAGCAGTTCTCGGCAGTACAGCAGCAGACAGATGCTATTAAACACATCTTGCCCCCACGGAGATTGCGATTCTCATGGTGAAGGACGCAATAGAGCCTGTCCCTCCGACCAAGATGAATACAGGACTTTACAGTCCCTATTTCATCGCACCCACGAAGAATGGTGGGTTAAAGCCAATCCTGGATTTTCGAGCCCTGAATCGGTCCCTTCAAAGGCTACTGTTCAAGATGCTGACGCAGAAACGCCTACTTTCTTGCGTTAGCCACCAGGATTGTTCTGCAGCCATTGACCAGAAGGACGCGTAATTTCATGTCATGCTTTCGAGGGTCAGGCATATCATTACAAAGTCCTCACCTTTGGGCTATTCTTGTCTCCCTGCGTTTTTTATCAAACTAGCGCAGGGTGCCCTGGCCCCGCTTTGAGAGAAGGACATCCGGCACCTCAACTATCTCGATGACTGGCTAATACTAGCTCACTCATGAGATCTGTTGTGCGAGCACAGGTATCTGTTGCTTCATATGGCAGCCGCAGTCGCAGTTATGCTGCTCTCCTTATTACTTATGAGACATATGCTTCAGCACTGGCTGCACAGCCAGATCCTGAGATGGACATGGCGCCATGGCACTTTCCGGGTCAGCGTTACTTCTGATTGTCACTGACCGTTTAGCCCTTGGTCAGATCCTGTCTTCCTACGGGCAGGAGTGCCCTTAGGTCAGGTGTCGAGGCACGTTGTTGTCAACAGGATGCCTCCGAGATGGGGTGGGGTGCCGTATGCTATGTATCAATTGCCTTGAGTTGCTGGCAGTGCTGTTGGCTCTTCACCGGTTTCAACCGTTGCTGCAGGGCAAGCATGTTCTAGTCCATACAAGATAGCGACGGTGGCGTACATCAACCACCAGGGTGTTTTTGTCACTGGGCTTTCCCCCAGTGAGCCTCGTTGCACAGACCCTGTGCAAGATCAGGGAGGACGAGGAGCAGGTCCTGCTGTTTGCACCATTTTGGCCCACCCGTACCTGGTTTGCTGACCTCATGCTCCTCGCGACAGCCTCTCCCTGTAGGATTCCACTGAGGAAGGACCTTCTTTCTCAGAGAAAAGGCACCATCTGTCACCCGCGGCCCAATCTATGGAACCTGCATGTCTGGCTTCTGGACGGGATATGGTAGACCTCTCTGGCCTTCCCCAGGCCATGGAAGAAACTATCACTCAAGCTAGGGCTCCCTCTACGAAGCAGGCCTATGCTCTGAAGTGGGGTCTGTTCATTGAATGGTGTTACTCTCGCCAAGAAGACCTTCAGAAATGCTTGGTCAGTGTGGTGTTTTCCTTCCTGCAAGAAAAGTTGGAGCGGAAGTTGTCCCCCTCCACTTTGAAGGTGTATGTCACTGTCAAGCTCCCGGGTCACTCTCAAGTCAAGCTCATGGGCCGCTCCTAAGTCAAGCCCGCTGGCCACATCCAAGTCAAGTTCGCTGGCCGCTGTAAAATCAAGCCCGCCGGCTGTTTTGGAGTCAAGCCCTCCAACTGCTGCTCTCTCAAGTCCGTCGGCTGCAGCTCACTCAAGCCCACTGGCCGCACCCAAGTCAAGCCCACCGGCCATACCCAAGTCAAGCCCGCTGGCCGCACCCAAGCCAAGCATGCCAGCCACCCAGAAGTCCAGCATACCAGCCGTTTGCACTCACAAGCTCTCTGGTTGCTGCACTCTCAGGCCTGCTGTCAGTCTGATGTGCCGGGAGTTTGCCGCCTGAGGCCCCAGCCAAGATGGCCACCAAGTCTGAGTCCCCGGCCAAGGTGTCCTCAAAACCCTTAAATCTGTCAGTGTCAGTGTTTTGTCTGACATTACATTAAACCCACTCCAAAAATGGAATACATCCATTGGATTCACAGTTATTTTGCTGCAGCTGTATGTCATGTTGTAATATGCATTAAGTTTGAGTTGTGTTTTGTCTTTAGTGGTAAGCACCATGACTATTAGGCCTATCATAGCAAGTCCTACATATTCTCTTCTGTCTGCCCTCATATTTGCTAGCAACTTAATTTGTGCAAGGCTTTTGTAATTGTAAAAGGCTTTGGCAAATAAAAAAAAAAGAAAAAACAATACTTTACTACTACTACTACTACTAAGAATAATAATAACAATTGTGTTCGTAATTATGCTATATAGTTTGGGACCTAATATTTTGGCAGAAATATAATTGTCAATAGATGTGATGTACACTATGACAGTAAGAGTTAAAAGTAGGTAACCTTTAGAGAGCTTGTTAAAATTGTTTTCAATTTTTGTTATCAAGGGTATTAACATATGGACCAGTGTCCATATATAGCAAACCAAATCAAACTTTTGCAAAGCATTACAGGAAGCATTCAGACAAAGAACATGGTAAGATTTCAGTTGTTTTGTAATTAAAAAAAAAAACTATGTACGGTACTGTTTGAATTTTTTCATCTATACGTCCTACACACTGTGACAAATGTAACTTTATGTTGTCCAGTAACTTCTCTATAACAAAATCCTCAAAATAATTACATACTGTATATTCAAGATGCAGCCACCATTGAAGAATGAATCCAGGGTCTTAGTATTTACACTCTCTGGTCTGAATGAAACAATGGAAAACAGATATATCTTGTTGTCTTTAACTGCACTGTATTATCCTCTGATAGTCTTTTGTAATATAACTGTGATTTTCACTATAATCTCACATAAGAAGCTTCATGAACCAATGTATGTGTTTATATGTAGTCTCTGTGTAAATGGACTTTATGGCACTTCTGGATTCTACCCTAAATTCATGTATGATTTATTAGCCCATGATCATGTTATTTCTTATGCTGGATGTTTGGTTCAGATATTTGTCATTTATTCATCTCTTTTGTGTGACTTTTCAACATTAACAGTGATGGCATATGATAGGTATGTGGCATTATGTAGACCACTGGAGTATCATTCAGTAATGACTAGTCAGAGGGTTCTTGAATGTATCCTTTTCTGCTGGCTTTCTCCATTTTTTTGCATGTCTCTTCTGATTACATTAACATCAAGACTAACCTTATGTGGCACTAGTATTGAAAAGATATATTGTGAAAATTGGTCAATTGTTAAACTTTCCTGTTTTTCTACAACAGTTAATAACGTTATTGGGTTTGTAATCATTATGATATATTTTGGACATGCAGTATTGGTATTTTGCTCATATATTTACCTAATTAGAAAGTGCAGAAAGTCAATAGAGGGCAGAAACAAATTCATACAAACATGTGTACCACATCTCCTTGCACTGATCAATGTGACAACTGCCTTTTTGTTCGATGTAATGTTCACTCGTTATGGTTCAAGGGATGTGCCACAGAGTCTGCGTAATTTCATGGCCCTTGAATTCATACTCATACCACCCATTTTAAATCCACTTATTTATGGACTAAATCTGACAACAGTACGCCAACAACTTACAAGACTGTTCTTTAAGAAAAAAAGTGGGAATATTTAAGTGAATATTTTCTCAAGCCTAAAGATCCCCCCCAGAAAGGGATAATCTTTCTCAGATGTTTAGAATATTTATTTTATGTAAATTGTTATTTTGTTATTAAGAATATAAGAAGACAATAAGCCACAAGAAGTTGTTACTGTGATAGGTATGAAATGAAGTAAAGGAGCTTAGCAGCAATACAATATGTACTGCACAGCTTTAATAACACAGGAGTGTTTGTAAGGACACAAATGTTCAGAAAGTTTATTGTTTAGTGAACTTTGCTTGCATGAAGGTGTGCTCAGTTTTTTTTTTCCATGTAAAATAAAATATCTCATTAATATAATTAATATTTTAATAAAATGCTATTCGAAAAGTTTGTGTGTTTGTGTGTTGATATACATAGGCACTGCAGCATCAAACTCACACACATACATTTGCAGTACATACAACAAAGCACTAGTCTGTAAATATTAATTTGTGGTAATCAGTTTCCACCACATTACACAATGAGACAACAATAATAATAATTGCAGACTCTTTTAGTTATTAAATAGTGTACATAAAACATAAGTTAACAACTTTAAAAACATGCCAACCCTGCAACAACATACAGCACTACTGATTTATGCTACTAATTTATGGTGTTGTTTTGTCTGTTTGATTACGTCATTAATTGATCTTTACCATACATCTCTGCCATATGTACATCAACTTGACATAGTCACCACTAGTAAGCTACTACTAAATATATTGTAAAAACTTTAATTTGGTGTAAAGTTGCTTTGCAATGATATGTATTGTGAAAAGCGCTATACAAATAAATTTGAATTGAATTGAATTGAATTAAAAACATGATTGACACATTGTTCATCACAATGTTTTTAAGAGTAAGTTTATATACCGTCATCTTTTACAGGATTTAATGTTAAAAAAGTGTTATGTAAAAGTATTCTGTTGAGATTTCACAGAGGTATAATAGCAACACAGATTTGGGAAAAAAAAAAAAAACATGAACATGAACATGAACATTTTGTAAATGATAACAAAATTGTTATTTTTTATGTGAAATATAAACTAAAAAGCCACAATATATAGGAATGAATGAAGGTAATCTTAAAGTCAAAAACCACTCTATTGTGTGGTGCCCAGTAGATACATATGCTGGTGCAAAGTGTATATATCTTAGCTAAAGATCTTAGAGTGTTCATATAAAACCTTAAGTTTTGTTTCAGTTTCATTATTATTTATTATTTATTATTATTATTATTATTATTATTAGTCACAATCCCCACCATAGTCACCACAGAACATCTCAGGTTACGTATCTAACTATGGTTACATGGTTAGACACTGCGTCCTCTAGCGGTTGCTATGGGGAATGGATTCAGCGTGACCAGTGTCTGAAGCATACATTCAACACGACAGAATCATCGGCTGGCCACAGCTTATGGCGTCACTACCTACGCAAGCACAGTATAAAAGGGCACCAGGAGAACGTGTCATCCACTTCTTCACCTGAAGCTTGCATCTGAAGCATGGTGAGGCTTCTAGAAGACTAGTTTCTCGTTCCCTTCTCAGGGGACCATGGTTACATACATTACCCGAGATGTTCCCTTCTGAGGGAACTTCGAACTGTGTCCTCAAGAGGTCGCTATGGAAGTATACCCACACTGCCATGCTGAGGGAAGTGGATGAGCTTGCTCAAAGGAAATGACTCTGACTTCTTAGAACGAGGAACTGCCAGCAACAACTGATTGGTCAATCTCAGTGTCCTAGGCTTCGTATAGAATTCTAAAAGATTACTGATAAAAATTGGAGAAACATTATGAAGAGCTTTAAAAACCAATAATACATTTTCGAAATCTATCCTATACTGAACTGGCAGCCAATGGAGAGAGGATAATAATGCGATCCCTTTGTTTGTGCCAGTCAGAACCCTGGCTGCGGCATTCTGTACCAGCTGCAAACAAGATAATTATCGCTGACAGATCCCTACATAAAGAGAATTGCAGTAATACTAAACAGATACAGTACTTGCAAGACATGAGAGTAATCCAGGGACAGGTAATCCATCCAAACAGACAGTCAATAGTTCAAACAAAATGGCAAGACAAAGGGTTAATCCATGACGGGCAATAAATCCAGGGCAGGCTGAGGGCAGACAAGACGAGATAAACAAGGCTCAAGGCAAGGATTCATGGCCTCTTTTGCCATGATAGGACAGACAGGCAGTTCTCTAATGGGCACCACTACCTTATCAAGAGCTGAAGTGAAAGATATCATTTCAGAAGGTTCTGCAGCATATGCCACCACCTTTGGCAATCCTTTTGCGGACACCGCTGGCTCTGGAACTTCGGCGGTAGTGAACGCAGCTGGAGTAAGTGGTGAGACTCTGGGAGATCAACGGAGATGCGACGAGGCTCTGGACGATCAGCTGAGACATGACGTGACTGGAAAACAGCTGAGACGCAACGTGACTCTGAACGAACAGCTGAGACGTGACAAGGCTTTGGACGAACAGCTGAGACAAGACTTGACTCTGTTGAGGCCGGCATTTCACAAGCGGGTTTAATCACCAGAGTTGCGATCAGTATATTTAATGTCCCAGAGCTTGCGGTTGACAAAACACCGCAGCCGCTATTTCAGACACAGACCTGGAGAGTAATCCAGGAACAGGCGAGGGTCAATTGGGTGAAGCAAATGGACAGTCAATAGTTCAAACGAAATGACAAGACAAAGGGTTAATCCATGACGGGCAATAAATCCAGGGCAGGCTGAGGGCAGACAAGACGAGATAAACAAGGCTCAAGGCAAGGATACACGGCCTCCTTTACCATGACAGAACAGACAGGCAGTTCTCTAATGGGCAACACTACCGTAACCAGAGCTGAAGTGAAAGATGTAATTTCAGGAGGTTCTGCAGCATATGCAGCATAGATAACAGAAAGCAATCCCCCATATGGGAAGTGCTACAGACGTGGGTATTACTTCTGGGACATATGAGTTGGTGAGCGCTGGTATAGGGAAACCAGCTGCATGTGCTGATACCAGTAGTAGATCCTTCACTCTGGATGCCAACCTTTGATGTTTAATGACGGGTTCTATTGACGGGACTGTAGAGGGTTGCGGTAACACAAGCTCAGGTCGTGGCTCTGGGCTGGCAGAAATTATGTGACGTGGCTCTGGGATGATAGACGTGATGACAAGATAGACGAGATCAGCAGAGATGTGACGAGGCTCTGGGAGATCAGCAGAGACATGACGAGGCTCTGGGAGATCAGCAGAGACGTGACGAGGCTCTGGAAGATCAGCGGAGACGTGGTGAGGTTCTGGGAGATCAGCGGAGATGTGGAGAGGCCAGCATTTTACAAGGGAGTTTAATCACTGAGATCAGTTGAGTTGAGATCAGTATATTTGAATGTCCCAGAGCCTGTGGTTGACAAAACATTGCAGCCACTATTTCAGACACAGATGTGTCTATGTAGTGCAGCGGTTCTAAATTCCAGTCCTCGCACCCCAACGTTCGGCATATTTCGTATGTATCTCTTATCACGTACAGCATTTGTTCTATTTAAACGTAAGTGCCCTGCGAAGTGGACATTACAGGATTTTCCGCCATGATTCCGCCAGAAAACTGCTTTCCCAAATAGTTAGACAAGCAAAATACAAGTCACCTATAATTAAAAGGTTATTGATGTTCAGAATAAAAGACAGAAAATCACACTGCAATTAAGTGTACAACATACAGTGTATTTCAGTTCCAGTTTAACCAGCTAAAGTTCCAAACTTGAGTATTTCTCCACTGATGAAAGGCTATATTTAATATATACTGTAATATACTAATATTACAGTATATAATGATATATAATATAATGACAGTAACATACTGGACCATTGTTAAACAGCAATAAGAATGCATACCACTGGTCCACGGGTAGCTTTGGGGCTCTCTGATCACTGCCTGGTTCATCTAATACCAGCCTACAAGCAAAAACTTAAGTCGACTAAACCTGTAGCAAAGACTGTAAAGAGATGGAACAACAAAACAGAGTGGGTTTTAAAAGCCTGTTTCAACCTCACTGATTTGAGTGTTTTTGAAGCTGCTGCCACCGATCTGGACAAGCTCACAGAGACTCTAACATCCTATATCAGTTTCTGTGAAGATATGTGCATCCCTACCAGGATCATTTATCTTACAACAACAACAACAAAACATGGCACAACCCTCCCTTCTCTTCAAGATCTGTATTTATCCAGAGTGAGCAAAAGGGCTAGCAAAATCACTCTAGACCCCTCACATCCAGCACACTCCCCCTTTGAACTGTTCCCATCTAGTCTATGTTATTGAGAATGGCCAGGCACAGAAAAAAATTCAGTGTATGTACAAATCTACTCTATAATGAGAAAAATCCATGCTGTGTTTTTTAATTAATCTGTAAAAAGTAATATTCCCTTTTTCAAATCGAGCCATTCTCAGATGCCTGTCATTGTGGCGTCACACCGACAGGGGCCGCTCCCACGATAGTTGATTGACATGAGCTTTTTACTTCAAATCAGCTCTAACAGTCCGCCCTGTTGCTGGATGTAATAACATAGTCATAGTCATCATTTACTCCTGACATCTGAGCCGCTGAAGATGCAGTAGATTACGTTTTTTTGTGAATTGAATGCGGCTCCCGATCTACATATATCCGTCTATGTTCACGCAAATCATTCATGATCCAGCTTCACTTACAGCAGAAGTGAGTATAATGTTTTTTTATGATTGCCATTCCTAATAATGTTCTAGTTAGCAAGTTTAGCGGCTAAACATGGCTAAATGTGGATAAAGTAAACAGACTCTCTCTTCACAGAGAGAAGAAAGGGGCGGGGTGAGCAGAGCTCATTTGCATTTAAAGCAGCCTCGACCAGAATGAGATGATTTTTGCAGAGCTGATTTTGGCAAGGTAAAAAGAGTGTTGTTTTACACAACCATAGAGAATTTTTAACCAAAGTATATTATAGACTTTTCATTAAGACCCTAAAGAATCATATCAACTTGTGGAAAACGGGCATCCGGTGACCCCTTTAACAAGTTTTTAACAATGAAGGCCGAAGACACAGGCTGATCAGGGTACACCAGCAAGAGCCACATCTGAAGAAGCAAGTCATATTTAGCCTGGTGTGCATGTGCATTCCTCACATTCTTCATCAACCATCCACCACAGTTTCTTCATCTTTTGTGGCACTTCTTTTTAGAATAAGAACAGTGCAGATGACATATCTCCAGCGGTATGGACAACAGGTGCTTGGAAAAGGTGAAAGTATGGCAACCAACAATAAAATTATGTTCCACAAATTTCACTAAAATTTTGATTTCCAAGAGCTCAAATGATCATATCAGCACGACTGAGGCAACGTGGACATAAACAATATTAACATAAACTTTTTTTTTTACATAAAAACAAAAAATTTTAAATGCTGGCGCCTTTGTGACTAGAAGCTAGGATTTGTTAATATGCAGAAATCAGAGAGTATTCTATCTGAAAGCTGCTTGGAAAATGTGAAAGTATGGCAACCAACAATAAAATTGTGTTCCACAAATTTTACTGAAATTTTGATTTCCAAGAGTGTCAAATGATCATATCAGCACGACTGAGGCAACTGATTTATTTCTAAGAGTGATCTGATTTCCAAGAGTTTCAAACTATCATACTATCAAACTATCATGAATGAGGCAATGCACAGAGACATAAATATCATTAATGTAAGAACACAAATAATTTCTTAAATGTCCAGGACATAATGCCTTGCCTTGCAACATGGAGCCATTGTGACCAGAAGCTACAATGAGTTCACTGGCAGAAATCAGAGGGCTGTCCATGTGAGGGTTGTCAAGGCTATTTTATTTACTTTAAACATTGGATGAGATTCTTTTTGCTTTAACACAGATGATGTTGAGTCATTAATAAATTAGTCATGAGTAAAAAATGTATATTTTTTCCTATGTCTGCCATGTTAGTTATTATAATGTTACCCAGCTTACTTCGTCTTCTTAGAATTATAATGTCAAAATTGAGTTATTCATATATTCTTATTCTGTGATAACTTATTTACATTATGTGATTTTTTTTTGTGCACACTTTATTTAACAAACAAAAAGGTTCTATCTACAAAATCGAACTCTAACTTGGCTCTATAAAGTTCTATCTGTGAGCCAGTCAGCACTTTGAATGCACACAAGATGACTAGTCAGGATCAACTTCCTTTGTCATGTTGCAGGACTGCTCTGTGACAGCGGGAAAGATAAAATTTTTGTAAAATAATTTTAAAAAATATTTGTAAAATAATTTTAATATATTGTCACGTTGTGTAGCAGGCAGGAAGGCAGATGACGAATGGAAAATGTTTTACACAAAATGATTTTAATAATGATGGAAAAACAGGCAGACGGAGTGCACACAACTAATAACGACTGAGAAAGGACTGAACAGAATGGGGTTTAAATACTTAGACAAATGGGAGCAAATCAATGACAGGTGCAGGGTAATTAACCAAAAACCATAGAAACAAATGAAGAACAGAAACAGGAAGCAGGAGAACGGAACCAAAACACAAAGAAGACATGACATTACTCCCCCCTGCCGGGGGCAGGTGCCCTTGAGGCTGGTGCAGGGCAGACACAGAGCGGAGACAAGGAAGGCCTCCAGAGCGGATCAGGGAGCTTGGGGAGCCATGGCGGATCAGGGAGCTCGGGGAACCATAGGCAGAGCAGACAGTTCGGGAGACCATGGTAGGTCAGGGGAGCTCGGGCGGCCATGGCGAAGCAGACAGTTCGGGAAGCCATGGCAGATCAGGGAGCTTGGGGAGCCATGGCGGAGCAGACAGTTCGGGAGACTATGGCGGGTCAGGGAGCTCGGGCAGCCATGGTGGAGCAGACAGTTCAAAAAGCCATGGCTGATCAGGCAGTCCAGGAAGCCATGGCGGAGCAGGTAGTTCAGGATGGCTGGACGGCCTCCGTGGCCTTTAGCCTCTGGCCCGACCACTATGGCCACGGGAATATAAATATTCATGGCCGTTATCCCTCCCTCGCATACGGCTTTCTATCACAGAACACGTCTTAGAAAATTTACATCAACATATTGTTTTCTGTGAAAGAGTAAGCATGATCATTTTCACATCATTGAAAGTAAATATTCTAGCCTACAAGAGTGATTACTCAAAAGCCTTGTTCAGGACTATTCAGTATGAGTTTTATGGACTTATTTCAGCTACATTTATTTTCCCAAAACTTACTAACCACGCATAATGTTTTTTTTCTAAAAAATGCAAACATGTACATCCATCTTGCTCACATATTAATGTAGCAAGTTGGCCCGTAGTATGTTATAAGTAGCTGAAATAAGCAGAAACCCAAAATCACCTCAGACCCCAGAGGGTTAAAATATCAGAAGAGTTTTATGCTATTGCAGCAGATAGATATCCATCCGTGTTAGCTTTGGCCCGTGTCGCTAAAGACCTGAATATGTTATGTGTAATGCCAAGCCAGCAGAGGGAGCCCTCACCCTAGGACTGCCTGCACGCTCCCTCTGCTGCTTCTACTGCTACTTCCTGTTTGGCACTATTTAAAGACTGGCCATGTGCTCAATACTTCGTGAAGTATTGCCAGTTTCACCTGCCTTACCGAGCGTTCTTTATTTACTCTGTTGGATTACCTGTTGCTGTCTTGCTTTGTTTTTGGATATTTGAGTTTACGGATTACCCCTGTCGGATTGTTTGCTTGTTTGGACTGACTTCACGGCTTTTGACCCACTGCCTGTGTATTCACTTTGCTGCTTGGATTACGTTTACGTTTTTGGACTGCTGTTCCGGTTATTGACCCTCTGCCTGGTTTATCGTGTATGTTTGCTGTTGTTTTTAATAAACTTCTGCATCTGGATTCTAACGCCGCCTCAGCGTCCACGTTACAGAATACTTCACCTCCCATGAATCCAGCAGAAGTTCCGAACACACGACCAACCATGAACCCAGCAGATCGTCTCGTCCGTCTCCGACAAGGGAACCGTTCCATAGAGGACTACGTAACTGACTTCTGTGAACTGTGTTACCAGGTAGACTTTAATGATACATTTCTTCTGTACATTTTCCGTTTTGGTTTGGACAAAAACATATCACGTTTTCTGCCACGTCATACCCCACGCTGGATTCTTGAAAGTTATATCGACCTAGCACTCTGATTAAGCGGCTCACCTTTTACTGTCGGGATTGTGGACGAGGGACCCCGCAATCCTGCAGTAACCACCACACCACAACCAGCTCACGTCATATCAAGCAAACCAGAAACCCTTCACACCCCAACCTTCATGTCCGGTATTGTCACAATCGTGCCAGAACCCCCTCAAACCAAGTCTGCTAAGTCAAAGCCTGTTCAAGCCACATCCATCAAACCTAGGTCTGCTAACGTCACGTCTGCCAAGCTACAGTCTGTTCACTCCACATCTGCCAGACCACAACCAGTTCACGTCATGCCTGCCAAGTCAAGGCCTGTTCAAGTCACGTCTGCCAAGCCAAAGCCTGCTCACGCCATGCCAGCCGCTCCAGGGCCTGCTCACGCCATGCCTGCCGCTCCAGGGCCTGCTCACGCCATGCCTGCCGCTCCAGGGCCTGTCCACAAGATGGCCGCCGTTCCAGAGCCAGTCCACAAGATGGCCGCCGTCCCAGAGCCAGTTCACAAGATGGCCGCCATCCTCAAGCCTGTTCACAAGATGGCCGCCTTCCCAAAGCCACACCACAAGATGGCTGCCATCCCAGAACCCGCAGTCAGCTCTCGGACGCCGCCTATGGTCATGATGGCCCACGTGCTGGACTAAGTATGGGCAGCTAAAATGGCGCTCCCTCACATCACGGCTGCTACCCCTAAGTCGAGTCAAGTTGCAGCTGTTGTCCCAGGGTCAAGTCCAGCTGCAGAGCCAAGTCAAGCTGCAGGTGCATCTTCAGAGTCAAGTCAAGTTGCAGCTGCGTCTCCTGTGTCAAGTCAAGCTACAGCTGCTGTTCCAGAGTCAAACCATGTTACAGCTGTAGCTTCCAAGTCCAGTCAGGCTTCCAAGTCAAGTCGAGTTCCAGGGTCAAGTCGAGTTCCAGGGTCAGGTCAAGCCTCAGAGTCCGGTCAAGCTTCAGAGTCCGGTCAAGCTTCAGAGTCCGGTCGAGCAACAGAGTCAAGTCAAGCAACAGAGTCAAGTCAAGCCAAAGCTACGGTTCTCCACGAGTCAAGCAAGGACACAGCTGTTCCCCATGAATCAAGCCAAGTTACAGCTGTTCTCCATGAGTCAATGAGTCAAGCCAAGATACAGCTATCATTCTCCACGAGTCAAGCCAAGTCACAGCTGTGCCCCACGAGTCAAGCCAAGTCACAGCTGTGCCCCACGAGTCAAGCCACGTTGTTCCTGAGTCAAGCCACGTTGTTCCTGAGTCAAGCCAAGTTACAGCAGATCTTCACGAGTCAAGTCAAATTGCTGCTGTCTTCCCTGAGCCAAGCCACACCACAATTGATCTCCATGAGCCAAGTCAAGTTGCGGCTGTCGTCCATGAGCCAAGCCAAGCCACAGTTGTTCTTCATGAGCCAAGTCAAGTTGCTGCTATTGTTCCTGAGCCAGGCCAAGCCACAGTTGATCTTCATGAACCAGGTCAGGCCACAGCAGACCTCCCTGAGTCAAGTCAGGCCACGGCAGGCCTCCCTGAGTCAAGTCCGGCCACGGCAGGCCTCCCTGAGTCAAGGCAAGAAACTGTTGTCCTACCAAAGCCTCACCAGGTCCCCTTTGACCTTCTCAAACCACCTCACATATCAGCTGACCTCGCAGAGCCCACGCTCCCAAGCCACGCAGAGCCCACGCTCGCAAGACACGCAGAGCCCACGCTCCCAAGCCACGCAGTGCCCACATTCCCACGCCACAAGTCCATAACATCCTCAAAGTCAACAGACATCCCACTGTCTACTGTGCTGCCTGTAATGGCTGTTGCCATTTTTAGTGTGTGGGCTGCACACTGTGCTCCAGAGGCCTCGTCTGTCCACAAGTCTGCTCCAGAGGCCTCGCCGGTCCACGAGTCAACTCCAGAGGCCTCGCCTGTCCATGAGTCTATGCCAGAGGCCTCTTCTGTCAACGAGTCTGCGCCAATGCCCCCAGAAGCAGCAGCTCCGGCTGCAGAACCTCCTAAAGGGGCGGCGTTTCCCCAGGGACTCTCTGCCTGTCCTGTCACGGCCATGAAGGCCATTTATAACTTCCCTGCCTCACCTGCCCAAGAACCTGCGCCCATGCCCCCAGAGGTGTCAGCGCAAGCTGTAGATCCTCATATGGGGGCGGCATCCCATGATGAACTCTCTGCCCGCCATGTCGCAATCAAGAAGGCCAATATTGAACTTTCTGCCTGTCAAGCCACGACCAAAGAAATCATTCATGTTCACACCGCTCTGCTATGCATGTCATTAGTCCCACTGTGGGTATCTCTGCTCCTGTCTGCTCTGCCTGCCCTGCAATGGCTCCCTGTTATGCCTGCTCTGCCTGCCTCGCCATGGCTCCCTGCTCTACCTACTCTGCCTGCCCCACCATGGTTCCCTACTCTGCCATTGCTCCACAGCCCAGGCCCTCCAGTACTTCACGGTCTGCTACTGCTCCACGGCCCTGGTCCTCGAAAGTTCCACTGTCTGCCACAGCTCCACGGCCCAGGTCCTCCAGGGTTCCACTGCTTCCGGCCCTGGTCCTCCAAGGTTCCACTGTCTGCCACAGCTCCATGGCCCAGGTCCTCCAAGGTTCCACTGTCCACCACAGCTCCACAGTCCAGGTCCTCCAGTGCTTCACTGTCTGCCACTGCTCCATGATCCAGGTCCTCCAGTGCTTCACTGTCTGTCCCTGCTCCACGATCCAGGCCCACCTGCTCTACATGGACCTGGCCCTCCATCCCACCCCCTGTTTTGCCTCTGTTCCCCCACCCACCTGGACTGTTGTTGTTTTGAGCGCCAGGAGTCACTCCTGGGGGGGGGATTCTGTAACGCCAAGCCAGCAGAGGGAGCCCTCACCCTAGGACTGCCTGCACGCTCCCTCTGCTGCTTCTACTGCTACTTCCTGTTTGGCACTATTTAAAGACTGGCCATGTGCTCAATACTTCGTGAAGTATTGCCAGTTTCACCTGCCTTACCGAGCATTCTTTATTTACTCTGTTGGACTACCTGTTGCTGTTTTGCTTTGTTTTTGGATATTTGAGTTTACGGATTACCCCTGTCGGATTGTTTGCTTGTTTGGACTGACTTCACGGCTTTTGACCCACTGCCTGTGTATTCACTTTGCTGCTTGGATTACGTTTACGTTTTTGGACTGCTGTTCCGGTTATTGACCCTCTGCCTGGTTTATCGTGTATGTTTGCTGTTGTTTTTAATAAACTTCTGCATCTGGATTCTAACGCCGCCTCAGCGTCCACGTTACATTATGACTGACAAAACATTCATGCATTGTCTGTTTTCTTGCAGTTTAAAGTCTTAAAATGTCTTAAATTTTACAATGTTAAGACTTAAAGCCAAATTGTCAACAATGTAATTTATGGGGTCTTAATTACAACAATAAAAATTAGCAGGTTATCTCAGACTGATCTCAAGAGATCAGCAATTTTACCTGTCTCGTTTTCTGTGGAATAAAGTCCTGGTCAGATGTATTACAGTAACTACTTAAATAGTTCCTGCAATAATGTGTTTAATTACTCACCATATTCCTACCTAAAATTAACATCTGCACTGGACAAAATATTAGCACAGCCTTTTATGCTTAATTTGAACAAGAACAAATTATTTGTCCTAAAATATGAAATAAATGTCATAGGAAGCATTAAATTCACCTTTTTCATACATGTTGACACATTGATACAACACTAGGTTTATGTTTTAAAACAAATTATAAGCAAACTGTTTGTGTTTCTTGAAAACTGTTGCTTAAATTAATGTTTTGCAAGATAGAACCTTATAATTCCAAGCAGAAAATGAGGTAACACTTTCTATGAAGCCCCTATTTATAATACATTATAATGGTATTTTTAAGGCATTATGATGAATGCATAATGCATTATAAAAAAAAAAAAAAAGAAAGAAAAAAACTTATAATATGTTATATCATCTCATGAATAATCATAACAACAATTGTAATACATTATAATACTTGGGTATTTGAGGTTATAACTTTTAAGATTATCATTATTTATAACACACAATGGACAGCATATAAAATCTACTCAGTTTATAATGGACTACATCATATTACATTTATTTTTTACATTATATTACGGTTTATTTTCATGGTCCCCCTAGTCTATTGACAATAAGCAATTTTCCAACTACATGTCAACTAAACCTCCTTAGAGCAGTGGTTCCCAACCTAATTTCTGGAGGCCCCCCAACACTGCATGTTTTCCATATCTCCTTAATCAAACACACCTGATTCAGATAATTTGCTCATTAGTACAGACTCCAAGACCTGAAATGGGTGTGTCAGACAAAGGAGAAGCAAAATGTGCAGTGTTGGGGGGCCTCCAGGAACATGGTTGGGAACCACTGCCTTAGAGTATTAGTAGAATTAGGTTAAGGTTAGGCTAGGTAGCAAAGCATACTTGCAAAGTTACTTATAATCAGTTTGTCTTTTGGGGAACCGTCAAAATACAGTGTTAGCATATATTTAGCATACTAACTACTGCTAGCTGACATGCAGTATCATCAAAATAATTAAACTGATAATACAATTGTCATATTACACATTCATCTGATCTGATACCTGATCTTATGGCTCTTTGAGAAATATTATTATTATTATTATTATTATTACTTATAAGTGGTCTTTGTATGCTTTAAGTAAAGTGACATGCGTAACATGTCAAGATATGAGATTTATAAGACATTATAACTATGAGGAGGTAATCATACTCTTAAAAGCTATAACCACAAATAAGTAAAAAATTATAATACATTAAAACTGTTCTTATGAATACTCATGAGATGATGCAACATACTATAAGGTTTTTTATAATGCATTATGCATTCATTATAATGCCTTAAGGATATAATGTATTATAAATATGGGCTTCATAGAAAGTGTTACCGAAAATGACTTTTTAGAATTAGGAGGTTCTATTTGCATTTGACCTGTTCCCAAAATCCCCTTTTACAAATTTGAGAGGACTTTGATATTGTACTTTTAGAATACATTTAGGGTCTCTGTCATGTTCCCCATATAATTTTTGATACATGGAATGCAAAAACTTTGAAGCTCAATATCTCAAAACTGCTCAGAACAGTTCAAAACTGCTCTTTTAAAGAAGAGTCTAGTGAACAAATCTTAAAGGGTAGGCACAAATGTGGCCAGTAGAACAGGCAGTGGCAAACAGTCCAAACGGCAATCAAGACAGAAATAATCCAGAAATGTAAATCCAATAAACAGGCAGAAGATCATCACATGAGTCAAGACAAACATACAATGGACACTCAGTAACACAGCTGAATTGGCAGTACTTTGGTATATGGAAGCACATGGCTTTTAAACCTACAAATAGGAAGTATCTGTAGTTTGGATGCATGAGTCTCTGATGTAGTCAAATCTCTTATGTTCTGAGTCAAGCTTAAATATTCAACTGTAAGAAATAATACTATTGCATAGAAGTTTTCAAATAATTAAGATCAAACTCTATAGTGCAAAGATAATGAAAAAATATTTTGTTATATATCAAATAATATTTTGTCAGGAATATGACAGACATGCTGGACAATATGATAGAAAAATAGCAATTCTGACTGGGGGCATAGATTGGCATAGACAGGCAGTTATTTTAACTTAAAAGAAAGTAGTCTTTAGAGAGCTTGTTAAAATTTGTTTTCAGCATATGTTATCAAGGCAATTAGCATGAGACCAGTGTCCATATATAGCAAACCAAATTGAAGCTTTGCAAAACACTGTAGGAAACATGCAAACAGAGAACATGGTAAGATTTCAACTGTTTTGTAACTGATTATGTAAATTTATATTAGAGGATTTAATGTTTGCTTTGTTGGTGTTTTATCATCTACAGATTTTCTACTGTGGCAATTCAAGTTAATACAGCTTTCTATACCTAATTACTTTTCCAGTAACAAAATCCACATAATTACTGCATATCATTTAAAATGCAACCACCGGTGAAGAATGATTCCAGTGT
This sequence comes from Labeo catla, assembly GCA_012976165.1. Lineage (NCBI taxonomy): Eukaryota > Metazoa > Chordata > Actinopteri > Cypriniformes > Cyprinidae > Labeo > Labeo catla. The sequence goes on from VONZ01001537.1 coordinate 48,452, forward strand.
CTTAGTATTTACACTCTCTGGTCTGAATGAAACAATGAAGAACAGATATGTTTTGTTATCTTTCACTGCACTGTTTTATCCCCTGATGATCTTTTGTAATATAACTGTAATTATTACTATACTCTTACATAAGAAGCTTCACGAACCAATGTATCTGTTTATATGTAATCTGTGTGTAAATGGACTTTTTGGCACTTCTGGATTCTACCCTAAGTTCATGTATGATTTATTAGCCCATGATCATGTGATTTCTTATGTTGGATGTATGATTCAGATATTTGTCATTTATTCTTCTATTCTGTGTGACTTTTCAACATTAACAGTGATGGCATATGACAGGTATGTGGCAATATGTAGACCACTGGAGTATCATTCAAAAATGACAAATCAGAAAATTCTTAAATGTATCCTTTTCTGCTGGCTGACTCCATTTTTTTGCATGTCTTTTCTAATTGTGTTAATATCTAGACTCACCTTATGTGGCTTTAGTATTGAAAAGCTATATTGTGAGATTTGGGCAGTTGCAAAACTTTCTTGCTTTTCTACAACTGTGAATAATGTGTTTGGGTACATTGTTATTCTTACATACTTTGGGCATGCAGTATTGATATTTTGCTCATACATTTACTTAATCAGAAAGTGTAGGAAGTCAATAGAGGGCAGGCACAAATTCATACAAACATGTGTACCACATCTGCTTGCATTGATCACTGTGACAACAGCATTTTTGTTTGATGTTCTGTACAGTCGTTATGGTTCAAGGAATGTGCCTCAAAGTCTGCGTAACTTCATGGCTCTGGAATTCTTACTAATACCACCGATTTTAAATCCTCTTATTTATGGTCTAAATTTGACAACAGTACGCCATCAAATTATTAGACTGTTGTTCAAAAAACAAGTGGGCATATCTAAATGAATATCTTCTCATGTCAAAAGATCTGAGGCTTTTTGTCTCTCACAATGATTGTAAAACTAAAAAAATCTATAAAAAAAGATTTATTTAATTCTTTTTTACTGATAATACATTAAGACAATGAGCCACAGAAGACTGTGATTACAATGATTTTACTTTTTTTTTAGGTATGAAGTAGAGAGACTTAGCCACAATAAAATCTCAGTACTCCACAGCCTCAACAACACAAGGCTGTGGAGTACCCAAGTAAAATTAATTAGCTATGATACAACTCATGTTTTAATAAAATACAATTCAAAATATGTGTTTGTTTTAGTTTGTTTGTTTGTTTGTTTGTTGTTTGTTTTTTTGCTTGTTTGTTTGTGTTGATGGCACATGCATTTGCGATACATTTTAACAAAACACCCTAGTCTGTAAATATTAACCAAAAAGAAGTAATAATTACTAATGTCTACATAAACATTTTTAAGAAAAAGTACAGAGGGGGGAAATGTGTGATGTACTGGGATGAGTAACACTAAACAGGTTGGGTAGTTAGACCTATATAGAAGGATGTAAATGAATATGTACATTGATTAATTTGTTAACAAAATGTCTGGTAACACTTTAGAATACAATTCTGTCATTAATGAATAACTACACAGGAACAAATGACCAATGCACTATTAACATTCTAGTAACTACTATTAACTAACAATAAACAGTTAACGAATCAGTAAGTCATAGCACTCAGTTGAATATGGTACTTCACTATTAGCTAATCAGTAACTACTATTTTTTAATATCTCCCAGAGAACTACTAAAAACTACTATATACATGCTCATAATTAATGTAAATAATGCAAAATGTATAATTAATTTTAAAGTGAATATCATGGTAACCCACTAGTAATGACTCAGGTATTACCAAATACTTCAGAAGGAATTACTGATTATTTAGATCTGTATTCTACAGTGAAGATCATGATGACTCCTTAGTAATGACTAATGTCATTAAAAACTATTGAGGTTTTTGCAAGTTTCTGGAAAGTCATACTTTCGATGGCTTTGCTAACACTTAAGGCGTTACTAGTGAGTTTTCATGATCTTCACTTTAGAATAAGGATCCAAATAATTATTCATTCCTTTAGAAGGATGTAGTAACACTTGAGTCATTACTATCCAAAACCTTACATATACCTCAATAGCTTACAATGTTTTCAGTCATTACTAGAGAGTTATCATGATCTTCACTTTAGAATACGGATCCAAAAAAAAAAAAAAAAATTGTAATTCCTTCTGAGGTATTTGGTATTACCTGAGTCTTAGTAGCTCGTTGGGAGCTATGAAAAAAATAGTAGTTACTGTTTAGCTAATAGTGAACTACCACTTTCAACTGAGCAATATTATTTACTGATTCGTTAATCAGAATTTCTTGTTAGTCAATAGTAGTTACTAAAATGTTAATAGTGCATTAGTCATTTGTTCCTGTGTAGTTATTCACTAGTGACGGAACTGTTTTGTTACCAAATGTCTTAACAACTACCTAAGAAATACACTATGTTTCAAAAATATAACCATCAAAACACCATCCAGATCAGGAAGCCCCGGTAGCAAAGGGTAGGAGCACACACCTACCATTTTAAAAGCATCCAACGCTGCTGATGCTTTTTTTCCTCAAAGCGCCTGCATAGTCCCATTCGAAAAATTATTAAATAATAATAATAAAAAAAATGCTGGTTAAGTATGTTTTGAAACATGGTAGCTATTTGGAGCTGGTTGATTTATGTTGGTCCTCAGCTGGTTATCAACTGGTTTAAGATGGTTATAAGCTGGTCCTGAGCAACTAGCTCCAGCTCAAGACCAACTCAGGACCAGCTTATAACCAGCTACCATGCTTCAAAACATGCTTAACCAGTATTTGCTTTTTTATTTTATTTTATTTTATTTTATTTAGTTTTTTTTAGGGATGACCCATTTGTTTCAAAAGTGCCACCATAATACCCTTGCCCAAGATGCCAAATCCAGCCTCCATGAACAACTATCTTCCTGTAGTATTGACTGTATAGCCATGAGATGTTTGGAGTGGCTTGTCATGAATCACATGAAGCCATGCCTCCCAACCAGTTTGTAGTTTGCATATAAAGTGAACCAATCTAATTTTGTTTTTATGTGGAGCATAAATCTTAAATGTTAATATAACCTACCACAACATATGCCTGCCACAACCCATATTCCTTTGGAGCATCATACAGTTTTTTTTTTTTTTTTTTTTTAAAGAAAAGTACAATTGGATGGCATGCGCTGCATTAGAAGTAAAAAGTAAAGTAAAACAATTTATGCTGTGTTACGCTTACCAGAGATGCGGGAAAATGACAAAGATCTGTGGACATTAAAGGAGAAGTCCACTTCCAGAACAAAATTGAACAGATAATTTACTCACCTCTAGCAAAACGATTGGTTATTTTCAAAAAAAGTTTCATAAAAATTGAAATGTTTTTTAATCTCAAACGCTTGTCTTATCTTGCTCTGCCTGAACTCTGTGTATTCTGGTTCAAGACAGTTCACTGGACATGTCACCCACTGAGCATGTTTAGGATGTTCTGGATCAGCATATACAATAGCGTGTTCCAGTTCCTGCCAATATCCAGCAACTTTGCACAGCCACTGAAGAGGAGTGAATCAACACTCCACAGGCCACAATCAACAACCTGATCAACTCTATGCGAAGGAGATGTGTTGCACTGTGTGAGGCAAATGGTGGTCACACCAGATACTGACTGGTTTTCGGCCCCCCCAATACAGTAAAACTGCACAATTTAGAGTGGCCTTTTATTGTGGCCAGCCTAAGGCACACCTGTGCAATAATCATGCTGTCTAATCAGCATCTTGATATGCCACACCTGTGAGGTGGATGGATTATCTCGGCAAAGGAGAAGTGCTCACTAACACAGATTTAGACAGATTTGTGAACAATATTTGAGAGAAATAGGCCTTTTGTGTACATAGAAAAAGTCTTAGATCTTTAAGTTCAGCTCATGAAAAATGGAGGCAAAAACAAAAGTGTAATTTTGGTCAGTGTATTTTGTATTTAAATAATCTATTGATTTGAAATCCATTTGACTACTGTACATTTTTGACAATGCATACGTTAGTTATGTGGTGACTGCATCCATTTCAGATGCACAATAACTGTTTTTCCCAAATACGCAAGTATAGTAAAACATATTTATTGTTGTACATTAATAATGCGGGCCCTGTATGAGCCTAGTAAAGGGGTTCCTGGGGGCTAAGTGAGGGCTGCCCATGCAGGGCCAACATTTTGCTAATGAGCAAAGTCTCAGTGGCCTTGCATTGGCAGCCAGCTAAGAACCCTACGGCTAGCTCTAAGTGGGCATGTAAAGGGCAACCACAGGCTTGTTTGCAGGGACGTACTGAAAGCGATATGGAGACCGAACTACCCTCTTGTAACTTTCTTAAGGGCTTGTTGTTCACGTGGTAGGAGAGCAAAACTGAACCCATTGCTAAGTGTTAATGTCTCTAAAATATGTGATAAAATCTAAAGTCTGTGATTAGGCTTGCTAATGATGGATTGGCTGGAGAAATGGGAAGTAAGGAAAACATACCATCTAGTATTTGTGTAAGATCTTTTCTTTTTTTTTTTTTCTTTTTTTTTCTAGTTAAAAAAGTGATGTTTCAAAGTTTATCAGAATTTGTCACAGGCCAAATCACTGGTAAGCTTCCGGGCACCTGCGTGTGATGTGCTACATGGGCCAGTGGGAAAAGGAACAACCCCCAGAAAAGGTCAATTTAACATGTTGTTCTTCTTCTTTAAGTTATTTAATATAATAGTGTTGTTGTGACAATAGAACTATTAAACATTAGATTAATGGCTAATTTATCTAGAAGCAGGGGGGAAAACATGAATTTAGAGGGTTTTTTGTAATATTGCTAAATAGTTTGATTTGTTTAAATAGTGTTTTTTTTTTTTTTTCCTGTTGTGACAATAGAACAATTAAATATTACATTTATGTATTATATATGTAGAAGTAGATAGATAAAGCTGTATATAAATATGTATTATGTTTTAAGGCCTATTGTAGCAAATGTTATCTGCTATCTGTCCTAATTTTTACTACACTCTAAAAAATACTGGGTTAAAAACAACCCAACTTGGGTTATTTGGTATCCCAGCACTTTGTAAATACTGAACAGAAAACATGCTGGGTTATTTTTACTCAGCTGGTTGGGTTTAATGTTTTTACCAAACATGCTAGGTTCAACTATTATTTAAAAATAATTATATTGCTGGCTTAAAATGGACTGGAACTTAAAAAAAAAAAACACACAGAATTACTAGAGGCAACAGCAATAATCAAAAGATGAACAATTATTATTAAGCAAGAACACATGGACCAAATACAAGACAAATTGCAAATTTAATTTTAGGTGGTCTTAACTATTATGTACTTATATCTAAATTAATCATTTGACACAGTGCACATATTGTGTACATGCATGTTTTACACTGTGTATATATATATATATATATATATATATATATATCCCACTTCAACAGCAGGAAAAGTGTTTTGAAAGACAATATGAACACAATAAGTAAGCTGCACTTATTTTTTGATGCAAGTGTATAGTAGTTAAGGCCACCTAATATAAAGTGGGACCCAGCATATAGTTTATAATATTACATATGGTCATGAACTGTACCCAAAAGTATTATGGAGACGTAAATAAGCAAAAAAGTCTTTAATAAACCCAGCACTCAGGGTAAATTCACACAAATCCACATGTACATCATTGCATGGGTAAAGAAAAAAAAAATAATAATAATAATAAAATGACACAACAAGTTGAACCCAGCATAACAACATAAGAGAAAATAGTAAAGTCATTTTGTAAATATTTGTAATAATACGTTTTATATGTAGTGTTGGAACCGATGTATTGGCGAGAATATGATTGACAACTTTAAATAGCAGATAATTCCTCAAAATCTACATGTAGCATAGACAGACAGCTATTTTGACTTAAGAGAAAATAAGCCTTTAGAGAGCTTGTTAAAACTGTTTTCAGGGTTTGTGGTCAAGACAATTAGCATGAGACCAGTGTTCATATATAACAAACCAAATCGGACCTCTGCAAAACACTACAGGAAACATGCCAACAGAGAACATGGTAAGATTTCATGTAACTGTCTTGTAATTAAAAAAAATAATAATAAACAAATTAATTAATTAAAAAAGTATGCTACTGTTATAGGATTTCATATTTTCTTTCTTTCTTTCTTTCTTTCTTTATTATTATTATTACTATTATTATTATTATTATTATTATTATTATTATTATTATTATTATTATTATTATTATTATTATTACTACTATTATTATTTTCTATCTAAAGACTTCCTAGTTTAAGACCATGTCTAATTAGCTCTCCAATAACTCAATAACAACAACAAAATCTACATAATGGTTGCATAACATTCCAGATGGAGCCACCGCTTGAGAATAAGTCCAGTGTCCTAGTATTTACACTCTCTGGTCTCAATGAAACAATGGAAAACAGATTTGTGTTTTTTTCATTTACCACACTGTTTTATCCATTGATGGTCTTTTGTAATGTAACAGTAATTTTCACTATAATCTCACATAAGAAGCTTCACGAACCAATGTATCTGTTTATCTGTAATTTATGTGTAAATGGACTTTTTGGAACCTCTGGATTCTACCCTAAATTCATGTATGATTTATTATCACATGATCATGTGATTTCTTATGTTGGATGTATGATTCAGATATTGGTAATTTATTCATCTGCTTTGTGTGACCTTTTAACATTAACAGCAATGGCATATGACAGGTATGTGGCAATATGTAGACCACTGGAGTATCATTCAATAATGACCAGTCAGAGGGTTTTCCGATGCATCCTTTTCTGCTGGCTGATTTCATTGTTTTGCATTTCTGTTCTAATTATATTACTTGCTAGACTTACTTTATGTGGCTCTACTATTGAAAAGTTATATTGTGAGATTTGGGCAGTTGCAAAACTTTCATGTTTTTCCACAACAGTAAATAATGTGTTTGGGTACATTGTTATTCTCGGCTATGTTGGACATTCAGTATTTATATTTTGCTCGTACATTCAATTGATTAAAAAGTGCAGAAGGTCAATAGAGGGCAGGCACAAATTCATACAAACGTGTGTACCACATCTGCTTTCACTCATCAACGTGACTGCTGCATTGTTATTTGATGTACTGTACAGTCGTTATGGCTCAAAAAATTTGCCCCAAAGTGTGCGTAATTTCATGGCAATGGAATTCTTACTTGTACCACCCATTTTAAATCCCCTTATATATGGTCTAAATCTGAAAACAGTACGCCAGCAAGTTATTACACTGTTTTTCAAGAAACAGGGAATGTCTGAGTGATATTTTATTTAGTCAAAAGACCCTATGATTTTGTATTTCAGAATGATTGTGACCCTTTTTTATGTCAATGTCAATGTTTGTCAATGTCAAATAAACAGCTCTGATATAATTCACATTTAGTCTTCTGAAAATCTGTGTGTGTGCTTTAATTGGAGTGTTTAGCAGTGACAGATCTGCCATCCTTGGGGAAAATATTTGATTACTACAATAGCATAATGCTCAGTTCACATACTTTGTGTACAGTCATTTTCCCACTCACTGCCATATTGTCAAATCATCAAATACATACATTTCCTGCAAATACAACAATACAATCATAAACTACTGAAACAAGGAGGCAAATAGGGTGGCAAAGACACCAGTTCCAGTTTCCAGGGCATGTTCCTTTAGCAATGCCCAAAGACACTGTTACTAGTTCCAAAGTGACATTACTAATTGAATTACTAATGACTGCTTGGGAACAAGCTACTTAAACAGTGTCACAAGAAAGTAGTTTTATACTAAAATAATAAATAAATAAATAAATAAATAAATAAATAAACAACTCAACAACTAGTGAGGACTTTTACTTGGCCATTTCATGTCTCTATGTAAATCTAGTGTTTTGCATAGTTTTTGAGGGTTGTGTTTAGGGCCTTGGGGTCGAGTTAGGTGACAAAACAGGGATCTCCAACCTGCTCTTGGAGCTACCGTCCTTTAGACATCAGTTTTAACTCTGCTCCAACACGCCTGCCTGTAACTGTCAAGTAACCCTGAAAACCTTGACAAGCGGCTTCAGGTGTGTTTGTTTGGGGTTGAACTTGAAATCTTTAGGACAGTAGCTCTACAGTAGCAGGGCTGGAGACATCTGTGTTAGAAAATATAATTTTTTCTTTTCTTTTTTCTTTTCTTTTCTTTTCTTTTCTTCTCTTTTCTTTTCTTTTCTTTTCTTTTGTCTCACTGTTGTTAGTAAACAATAAACGATTCATCCAGTAATAAAGAACTTGACATGGTATTTCTACTGCAGAGAGAAAAAAAGAAACTCTGCTGTACTTAGGAATCATCAGCTTGTGCATTGGCCTATGCCTGCTGTAGGGATGTGGCAGATGTCTGCTGCTGGAAACTGAAGGATGATCTGCACTTATATATACAAAATGCAAACGTCAGGGAAATAATATTTAAATAATCAAATTTATATATTTCAGAGGATATATGGAGTCTTACAGATAAATGCTTCGCCGTATAACAATGGAACAAACTGCTGGTTCGTCTGGCCAGAGGAGAGCTGGCCCCCCAACTGAGCCTGGTTTCTCCCAAGGTTTTTTTCTCCATTTCTGACACTGATGGAGTTTTGGTTCCTTGCCATTGTCAACTCTGGCATGCTTAGTTGGGGACACTTAATTTCCAGCGACATATACTATTTGAACTGAACTGAGCTGGATGATAACATCATTGAATTCAATGATGAACTGTCTTAAAGTGAAAAATGAGTGTTTACTATTGTCCTTTGCATTATTGACACACTATTTCCTATTTAATACTGTACAGCTATTTAACAGCTGTACAGCTATCAGTTATTTAACCCTCTGGGGTCTGAGGGTGTTTTGGGGCCCTGGAGAAGTTTTGACATGCCCTCACATTTGTGCTTTTTTCAGTATCTTAAAAACATATTAATGGCTAAAGTCTGGCTACACTGTAATCAGCTCAAACTGGGCTACAATAATATATAAGAAACATGAATGTACATGTTTGTGTTTTTGAGAAAACAACATTTATGCGTGGTTAGTGAAAAACTAAAATCTTTAAGTCACTGAAATAAGACCATGAAACGCATTCAGAACATTAGTCCACAAGACTTTTGAGAACTGGATGTGGTTGTCTAGAGTTTTTTCTACAAAATGATGTGAAAATCATCTCATTCACTTGTTTACAGAAAACAATAGATTGATTTAAATTTTCTAAAACATGTTTTGTGACTGAAAGGGAATATGCAAGGGAGTGACAACGACCATGAATATTTAGTGATTCACACAAAAGAGACAAAAGGCCCTCCTCTAATGGCCCATCAACGAGACTGTGACTGTCAGGTAGAAACAATGAGAGATTCAGAGAATGGAGTTTTAGACTATTTGTATTTTATTTACAACACAGTATAATATAAACATACAAAATGAAGGTCAAAAGCACATTATTGCCTACACTGATCTAACCATAGAGACGTGAACAGACTTTGTGTCATTCCTGAAAACTGTTTTCTGAATTCTGTTCAACAAGTGAAACAAGTAAATTATACCTGATATTTAAGTGATTGCTGCTTCTTTCCATGGATTTAAGAAAGAAAACTCATCATCAGTAGTCCAGGAAATTGTTTTACAATAAAAAAAAAATCAGTGTAGTTGAACATCTGATGTGGGTACAGTACTCTTCGTGTGGCATTCATCTGTGGTGCAGGAATCAGATCACTAGAAAAAAAACAAAACAAAAAAAAACATCTGTGAGCATGTTAATATCAGGAGCATCTGTAATATATACATATAGTATGATTTTGTAGTCATAGACTCACACATGCTTCACACTATCTTTAAAAAATGGCATTTTATATCTGAGAAACTAATTATTATTGTTTAGCACATTAAACATCTATTCATTAACATAGTATTAATAATAAACTAATAGTATCCTATTGTTATACGATAAATAAATAAATAAATATGATTTTATAGTCATAAACACAAGCATGCTTTGTGTCTTATCCAATACAAAGCCATTTTATGTCTGAGAAACTAATGTATTGTTAAGCACGTCATAAACATCTATTTGTGAAACACAGTATATGACAGTAGTTTTGTCTAAACAATCTTAGACTCTATCATTCAGTGTTACAGTGTAAACACTGTGTAAACACTATTACTATATCGCGTCATTTTTATTTTATAGAACATTAAAAACATCCTGGCGTCGTCAAACATTTCAATGCAATGAAATGAAACATACTTCATAACGTTTCACTTGATTACACGTAGTCAGGAATTATAGTTTGGAAAAAATCTAACTGCTATAATGTCTACAAGTTATATCACAGTAACACAACAACTAACGTAAGTAGGCTAATAAAAGAAAGACTTACTCTTTCGGTGGATCCCGCCGTGCGTCGCATCGCGCTCTTCCTCTGAGGTAAATATAAATCCTTCTCCTGACAGCGCGTCTTCTTCCACTAACAAGATGCAAGTAGCCGAGATGAACAATTAAGTGAAGTCTCCCGCTTTGTTTACGTTGATGTGGGCGGTTCGCCGCGCGCGCCTCCACGTGGCTGATTATAATAACAAACCGAAAGCAGCTCGTGGGCGTGAACAAATTAAAAATAATTAGGTCTGACGAGAAAGACTGGACATGGGGTTGGTTTCATACAGATTACTTTAACACATGATATTTGTTTTCGATAAGACTTACTCCATTTAAAAGTAGACATATCAGGCTTTCTATAGATATCTCTCTCATGTCTCTGTGTGGAGTATTCGCTGAGTTTTAGTTCATTTTAGTGACACATTTCTTAATGACGATCACAGACAACAACGCGGCAGACTGCATACCCTGTTTGTTTGCTTTATTTCACAAAACCACAGAGTGTTGTTGTTACTATGAGTGTACACAAATAAAAGTGAATTCCTTACAGATTCCATTGATGTATTGCTCTTATCTGTAAGATCAGAAATGACAGAGAAATTGAAGTTCTTTTTGGCGTTATCAGAAAAACGGCCACAAACCGCGCCGGCGCGTTTTTCGACCCCAGAGGGTTAACAAACAATTTGATTGACAGCAGTGGTTCTAGAGCGAAGTCAACCCAGGCTCATTGGAAATACGTGCCTCTACATACATTTCTGCAACACCGTAATTATGTACCTTACTGCACATTTTGCAGCAGTTTCAAAGTGGAATGTCCAAAGAGTGGCACTAAAACACACATTTAATACATTACCATGGCACATTTTTATTACTTTGGTACAGGCACATATTACTGCGTTTTTATTACGCTGCTTGAGATACGTATTGCAGTTGTTCAGAATTCAAATATCTAGGGCATGCTGCTAAAGGTTAATGCTCTATCGTATTGGAAATATCCCCTACACCAAACCCAACCCTAAACCTAACCAATAGTGTTAACAAATGCAAAAGTGATTTAAAAATATATTTGGTGATGCATCCGTGTGTAACGTGGGGAGTGAGGCGAGAGGCGAGCGGATCCAAATGCAAGCTTTTATTCAAACGACGAGACAAAGACATGGTCAGACAGGCAGGGTCAGAACAGTAGCAAACAGGTATGTATGGGGCGAGACACAAGAATAGTCCGAGAGGCAGGCGTGGGTCGATCCGTGGCGAACGTTATCCGATAGGGAAAGGAAAGGGAAGGGAATAGTCCGTAAAACGAGCGAGAGTCCAGAAGGCAGGCGGCGAGACAGACGAGACGAGATGGCCAGGCGAGAAAGCTAAACACAGGGAACTAGGAACTCGGGAACTAAGAAACTAGGGAACTAGGAACTAGGGAACACAGGAACTAGGGAAACAACAATGCAATAAACCACAACGATAATTACAATACTCCGTGAGTAGCGTGGGGAAAGACCGGGGCTTTTATAGCACGTCTGATTGGTCACAGGTGCTGACCCAGTCAGTGCGCTGGATGACGGGAGATGTAGTCCGGGGTGTAGTGCAACAGTCTGTGTGTAAGGACAGGGCGAGAGCGACATCTGGTGGTGAGCGGACCGCAGGTCACTGACCAGATTCATGACACCGTGCTATTTTAACTTTCTTATGCAGATTTGAGCTGTTTTGTCAAACATAGTTTCACGGGGTTCGAAACTGAGCTTTTCAAAAATATCAATTTTCAAATTGCGCAGGATGTTAAAATAAACAAAACGAAAGTGTTGTGTTTATAATTTTGGTATATATTTCTCTGCCGATACCGAATATTCTGAATGATATCGGCTGATACCGATAGTTTGATTTTCTTAAGGAAAAAAATCTGTCCTAACCGATGCTGTTAACTACACAGGGAACACTATCATTTGCAGGGCTCTAGACTGTGACAGTTTTTTGATAATGTGCGAGTTCAAATTTGACGACAAGGTTTGGCCAAATATTGCAAGACTGCAGACATTGCAGTAGGAGTCCGATTTTTCTGACCACATGAAGTGAGTGAGAGATACGGTGGCCGAGAGAGCTCAACGCGCTGCAACTTAAGAAAACACATGCAAACAGAAAAAAACGACAACAAATTAAGAAAACATCTTCATCAGTTTGACAACACAGGCGCTGCAAATCCTCGCAACGCAAACACAAATACGGAAACGCGCTGCAAATTCTCTCAACACAACCAAACACACAAACGTGCTGCAATCACACAAAGGCGCTGCAAATAGCACAGACTACAACGGAAATGTTTCGGGGGACCTCAAAAAACCCAGCTGGGACCTGAATTTTGACCTGATTTTAACCATTAATGAAGCGTTGCAGTTTTTTTGTTTTTTTTTTCGTGAACTCTGAACGTTATATTTATTTGCATATATTTATTTATTTATATATTTATTTGCAATTAAGTTAATAACGTTTCACAGTTAAGTGTGTAATTCGTCAGATTAGTCTAATAATATCCAAAAGACCAATGATCAGGATGTTGAACAAAAAAATTCACCTTTTAGTTAGGGTTAGCCACAACACCTCTCTGACCAAAACCCACTGAACAAATAATCAGGTCCAGATACTGGACATTTATTTTTCTATTGCCCTTATGCTATTTCAATTGGACTGACTTAAAAACAGACATAACAAAGAAATTAAGCAAACCCCTTAATTTAGATTTTCATGATATTTTAATTTGTTTTCAAAACCCCTCTTTTTCTGATAAACAGGTTTATATTATAAATCTCTTATTATCTTAGCAAAGCTTTATATTCACAAGTCAAAAGTAAGTCAGAAGAAATCATTATATATTACATTTTGTAACACTGATCTTAAAATATACCTTGAAACCCTCTCTAATATGAGATCTCAAAATAAGAAGCTCATAAAAACAAAAATTTTCAAGCTTTTCAAATTTATGTAACTGCCCTGGAATTTCCTTTTTTTTTTTTTCTTTTGGTATGTTTGTATTCATTTTGTGTGTTTTCTCTTTCTGCTGTTATTTATTTATTTTTTGCAGTTGAATTTGCAATTTGAAATGTGCAATGCTGCCTTGTTTTTTTGTTCGCTGATGAAACTGAATAAAATAATAATAATAATAATAATAATAATAATAATAATAATAATAATCAGGTCCCAGCTGGGTTTGTCACTTTTTGAGGTCCCCCTGAAACATTTACGTTGTGGTCTGTGCTATTTGCAGCGCCTTTCTGTGTTTGGTTGTGTTGTGAGAATTTGCAGCGCGTTTCCGTATTTGTGTTTGCGTTGCGAGGATTTGCAGCGCCTGTGTTGTCAAACTGATGAAGATGTTTTCTTAATTTGTTGTCATTTTTTTCTGTTTGCATGTGTTTTCTTAAATTGCAGCGCGTTGAGCTCTCTCGGCCACCGTAGAGAGAGGTGCTTTCAGTGCGAGTGATTTAGGAGCAGAGCCTGGTTTATACTTGTCGAAGAGAAGGTGAACATGTTGGTTTAGTCTTCGCTGTTTATGTCACGTTATGCTATGCCTCCTCTTATTCGTCCTATTTGTTTATGTTAACTAGCATTAAATAAGTTAGTTTGTTTTTCAAGCATTTGTCTTCCATTCACCCACCACCAGACCAGTGTCTTAGTATTTACACTTTCAGGTCTGAATGAAACATTGAAAAACAGATTTGTGTTTTCTTTCTTTTTTCTTTCACAGCACTGTTTTATCCTCTTATGGTGTTTTGTAATGTAACTGTAATTTTCACTATAATCTTGTATAAGAAGCTAATGTAATGAGCAATCAGAGAGTTCTTAAATGGATTCCTTCCTGCTGGCTGGCCCCATTTTTTCATCTCTGATCTAATTGTATTAACAGCTAGACTCAGTTTATGTGGCTCTACTATTGAAAAGGTATACTGTGAGATTTGGGCACTTGCAAAACTTTCTTGTTTTTCTACAACAGTTTTGAAAAGTTCTCTGGACATAGTTGTGACCAGCTCCATGGAAAGATGAGTGCACAAACTTCAAGGGAGACTTTGTGTTAAGCTCTCTGCAATGAGAAGGGGGGAGGGGGGGTACTTATGATTTTTGAGAGAATATATTTTTAATGTTAAAAAATTACTTTATTGAACAAATGTGACCGTGGACCACAAAACCAGTCATAAGGATCCATTTTTCAAAATTGAGATTTATACATCATCTGAAACCTGCAGAAATAAGCTTTCTATTGATGTATGGTTTGTTAGGATTGGATATTTCAATATTTGGACGAGATATAGCTATTTGAATATATGGAATCCGATGGTGCAAAAAAAAATCTAAATATTGAGAAAATCGCCTTAAAAGTTGTCCAAATGAAATACTTAATAATGCACATTACTAATCAAAAATTAAGTTTTGATATATTTACAGTAGGAATTTTACAAAATATCTTCATGGAACATGATCTGTACTTAATATATTAATGATTTTTGGCATAAAAGAAAAATCCATAATTTTGACCCATACAATGTATTTTTGGCTATTGCTATAAATATACCCCAGCGACTTAAGACTGATTTTGTGGTCCAGGGTCACAAATACCAAATTCTTCAGCCACACACGAAATGATTTAAGATTATTGTTTAGGGAATGTTTAGCAGCAGGGGCGTCGCTAGGGTTAATCATTGTTTTGTAATGCTAGGGTTAATCATTGTTTTGTAATGTTTTTACTCCAGCCCCGAATGATTTTTTTTTTGTTTTGTTTTGTATGGCCTATGATTGGTCAATACACTTAAATCAAGTCGCGATATGGACTAGTATCTGTAAATATTATGCTAAAAAAGACTATTTAAATATGAATCCTGCATGTTCTGCGTGTCTTTTTATGAACGAACGGGGCGGACGCGCGGTTTCTTTACTTGTAATACTGATGCGAGTGTGACGCTCGCAGTGATTTCAGTGCCCGCCGTTTCACTAAATGAGGACATAAATACATTAACAACATCTCCAGAACTGCTCTGAGAGTCACTTCATGAGCATTTCACTGTTTCATTTAAGTAAACCAAGTGTCAAATATACACACAGAAATGTAAAGGTATTTACGGCAACCCGTCAAAGTAAAAGTTCGGTTTAACTTTATTAACCATTCAGTATAACGTATGTGCCTACTACTACTACTACTACTACTACTACTACTACTACTACTACTACTACGACGACGACGACTACTATTATTAATTAATAAAAATGTATACACATTCCTCACACAATATTTCTTCCATGTTTTAAATTTGAATATTAAACCCCTTTTATTTACCAAAAATAAAAATATAATTTTCATTAGAAGATCAATTGAATTAATATTTTATACCTTCATTTGATAACCAGAAAAATACACAACACAGAATTCCATAAGGCTATTGTAAAAATAAATAAAAGTTGTTTTTATGCATTCAAATAAACAGACATGCTAAAACATATTTGGTAACAATAAAATGTAAGGTGAGAAAAAAAAAAAGGGGGGGCCCTATTTTTTCATGCAACTATATATTTGCTACAGTTATAAATACATCTTAAAATGTATTATTTATATAATTAACATTTTTGTGAAGTTATAATTTTGTTATAATACTTTGATATGTTTGCTATTTGCAGTGATTACTATTTACTATTGCTCATAGTGTGACAAGCTCTTTAACCCCCAGTTTAATGCCCCCGGACCCCATCCAGGTTCAACTACCCCTATCTTATGTGAGCATGATGTGAGCTCCCGCCCAACACCACTAGCCCCTGATGTTTTGGCATCACCCCCGATGTTTTGAAATCCTAGAAATGCCCCTGTTTAGCAGTGTTTAGTTCATTGACAATAGTTTAATTTAATGGCTTTATTTATTTATTTATTTATTTATTTGCAGTGGTCATGAAAATTATGAATTGTAATTGTGATAAAATATAAATGTGAAATTTCACTGGTATTGGTGGTATCACCTAATACAATTTTGATATTTTAAAATATTAACAAATAAGTATGTCATATATTGAGGTAAAAAAAATATACACATGCACCCCCTATTAGGAATTATTTTAAAAAGCCCAATAAACAGTTGGTTGGTTTTGGTATATGGTTTCATGATGAACATTCACAGTGCACAAAAGCTTCTTTATAATAGACAAAAGGTTCTCTAGATTATAAAAATATCTCTCTTCATACTCAATGTCATATAATCTATCAATGGCACCAAAATGCTTCTTTTAAGAATACTTCACTATGAGTTTTTTGAGAAAACAAGAATTGTTTGTCTGTCACTGTTGCTTCCTGGTACTTTATTTTTTTGATGTGAACCATTTAAAAAGATTAACAGTATTTTCTCATAGTATAGGTGAGAGACTGCACCTGTGGAAGCAGATAGTGTTTATCTCTTCCATGTAACAGCAGCAGATGTCCTCTAGAAGGTCTCTCCACAACAAGCTGCTTTCAACTAGGTCCTCATTCCAGGACTCGGGCCAGGGTTCAGTACTCTCCTCAAGGCAGCACAAGATCTCCTTATCATGTGGAGAGGAGATCTGTGCACCATTGTGCCAAAAAACCTACAGAAAATTAATCAGAATCAGATAAAATGAAAATGTTACACTCACTGCTCTGAGGTATACACAAGACATATACATATTAATTGATAATAATAATAATAATAATAACAAATATATTACACTAGTGTGCTTGTGTTACTGTTTTTACTATAAAATATCAGTGATATTAAAGAATATTTTTTTTCAGAAAAAAAGTAATAAGCTTGTTATTAACTAAACTAACATTAAGTTTGCAACAAGTTATGGAAATTCTATGTTGTTGTTCATCAATATTACAGTAAAAACATAAATGTTGCAAAAATATTATTACAATTCAAAAATATCTGTTTTCTATTATGATATATTTTCCTGTGATGGCAAAGCTGAACACTCTGCTGAACGCTGAACAATCGTGTTTACAAAAACTCTTTGGTTACTATCATTCTTGAAAATATGTTCTTTTGTGTTCTTTTGGAACAACAGAATTTTCATTTTTGCTTGTTATTTCTTTATTGTACACTTATCTTTCATTTGCCCAAGTGTATTGTTTTACTATGATGCAGCGGAAAAAAAAAACAAACAAAAAAAAAAGATTTGCAAATGTTTACCTTGTATCCATTGTCCTCTTTTATTAGACGCAGTGATCATGACTCCAGCTGCAGCTCCATACTTCATTACAGCGTATGGCTGGACGGCAAAAAGATGTAAAGACAATTCACTTGATTCAAGTTTAACTTTCTTTATTATCATTGCTCCCAAGTACCCTTCCCAATAAGAACTCTGTTGAGACAAGTATTTTAGTTCTTCTACTACTGTATTTTACATGCATTTATGTATGTATGTATGTATATATATATATATATATATATATATATATATAAATAAACAAACAAACAAAAAAGATTCAATTTTCTTACCACGGGGTAGGCACATATGTAGAGAAAAGATAGTCAGGGATATTTTTACAAGGCATAACAGCTGCAGTCAACCTGCAAGTCTGCAGAGAGAGAGAGAGAATTTTTTTTTGAATTTTAACAACTCTTTTATTGCACAATTTTCAACAATTCACAACAACAACACACCAATATCACCAGTAAATAATACTGATCATTATAACAGACAAGAAAAAATTAAAGAGTCGTCCACAAGGGAACAGATTGCATCATTGTAGCACCAGACAGTTTGAAAAGACATCAAATCCTTCATCATCTTATAAAATTTAAAATCTACCCACACTCGTGCTTTTATCCGGTTCTTAAAAATAGGTACAATTTCACATACTTCTTCACCTTCTACTTTGCTTCTCCTACTTATATACACTGCCATTTTTGCTTCACCCACCAGAAAGTTTAAAAGCTGTGATTTCTTTTTGTTCTTTGCTGAGTACCGATAACCCAAAATAAAGTTTTGAACATTAAAACTTTCATTCAACTTATTAAAAACAAATGTAAGAAAATTAAATAAACAATTGAGTCTTAAACATTCTGTAAAACAATGAAAAATTGTTTCTCTTTCCTCACAAAATGGACATAAATCGCTAACATTGGGATTAATAACATGAATAAAAGAATTGACAGCAACTGTACCGTGTACAATTCTCCATTGAAGATCCCCCACCTTTTTATCCAGAGGAGGTTTATAAAAAACTCTCCACTCCGGCTTTATACTTTGATCAAACCCCAATTTACCTCTCCAAATATTTCCAACTCTTTCATTTAAAATTTTAAAGTTTAAAATTTTAACACAAGTTTTGTAGATTTTCTTACCATCAATCTCATTAAAAATGAAACCTTCTACGTTCTTAACCAGTTCTCCACTCGCACCTTCAAAATCAGGGAAAATATATATTTCTGGAAAAGGGTCTCTCTTGTTGGGAACCACTTTCCCTTCCCCATAACTTCTAAGGAGAGACAATTCTTCCATCGTAAGTTTCTCTTTTAAAAAAATTAACAATTTTTCAACTAGTCTAAGAGAAACAACCCCAATACAAGAAGCAACCTCCTTTGCATTGTTTAACTCAGAGCCTCCAGCCTCTATTAAATGACACAGTTTGACTTTCCTTTTTTTACACATAGCACTTTCAAAGTTCCATGACATTTCATTGGACATATCCAGTCTGGCTCCACAAATCATTGGTTCCTCCAGTAACCAGTGTAAATATGATCCACAATCTTCTCTCCTTTTCCTGAAAAAGCTCCACACCTTAAAGAGCCCTTTATAAAAAGATGGTAGTCCATTCAGCTGGATCTTTCTTGAGTCCATTAGAAACAGAGCAGAGTCCAAACCCAATCCTCCAGCCTGATTCAAAATAAAATTAGTAACTTCCCTCCACACAAGGTCTCTTGGTCCAGTTAAAAATCTTTGTATAAACTGTAAACGAAAAGATGCTCCTCTGCTGGCCAGATGTACTAGTCCTTGCCCTCCTTCCTCCCTGGGGAGAAAAAGGACACTCTGCGGTACCCAATGGTACTTAGTCCAAAAGAAATCCACTGCAACAGCTTGTAGTTTTGCTAAGAGTCCATTAGGAGGGTCAGTGCAAGCCAACCTGTGCCACAATGCTGAAGCCACCAGATTATTAATAACGATGACCCGTCCCCTGAAAGACAATTTAGGCCACAGCCACTTCCATTTTTCCAACCTTCCCTTCATTTTTTCTAAAGCTCCCTCCCAATTCTTTCGCATCATAGACTCATCACCCAGATATACACCTAAATACTTAAAACCATCCTTCTTCCATTCCAACCCACCTGGTAAACGTGGAAGTGATTTACCCTCCCATTCTCCACAAACAAAAGCTATACTTTTACCCCAATTTACTTTGGCCGATGATAAAATTCCAAATTCATCAATTATTTCTTTTAAAACATCCACCTCTTTTTGATTATTTACCAACACCACTATATCATCAGCATAGGCTGATATTTTAATTTTAAAATCACAGCGAGGTATACTCCAGCCGTCAATCTTTTCCCTTATTCTTATTAACAAAGGTTCAATCGCTAGAGCATACAACATCCCAGACAAAGCGCATCCCTGTCTTATGCCCCTTGTAATTTTAAAAGGAGCACTCAGACCACCATTAATTTTAAGCACACTTTCAATGCTTCTATACAAAGTCCCAATCATTTTAATAAAAACCGTGTCAAAACCAAATCCCCTTAACGTCTGCAAAAGGTATCTATGTTCAACCCTGTCAAATGCTTTCTCTTGGTCTAAGGAAATAAGACCAACATTAAAATCCAATGCTCTAGAAATTTCTAAAATGTCTCTAATAAGATGAATGTTATCAAAAATTGATCTATCAGGAACACAGTACGTCTGATCCACATGAACAATCCAACCAATTGCTTCCCTTAACCTAATAGCAAGAGCCTTGGAAAAAACCTTGAAATCAGAACATAAAAGAGACACAGGCCGCCAGTTCTTTATATTCCCAAGGTCACCTTTCTTAGGGATGAGGGTGATCACTGCCCTTCTGCAACTCAAAGGCAACAAGCCTCTAGACAAGCTGTCATTGAGTACATCGAACAAGTCATCCCCCACCACTGCCCAGAATGCTTTATAAAACTCTACAGGAATGCCATCAATCCCCGGAGCTTTTCCGCATTTCATACTATTTAGGGCATTGTACAGTTCCTCTTTCGTGAGCGGCTTCACCAGTTCACTATTTACTCCTTCAGGAACCTGAGGTAACCCCTCATAAAAGCAACTGGCTGCTTCTTCCTCCACCACCTGTTCACTTTTATACAGTTCTTCATAAAAGGCCACTGCTACTTTCCTGATTTCTTTAGACTCCGTAATTTCTTTTCCAGACTCAGACAATAAAGAATGCATAATTCTATTTAGTCCATTCCTTTTCTCTAAACCAAAGAAAAATTTGGTTGGACTGTCCAAATGTGCTGCACACTGAAATCTAGAGCGTACCAAAGCGCCCTGTGCCCTGATGCTCAACAAATCATCTAAAATTTTATTTTTTCTTTTGAGAGCTTTAACACGCTCCTGATCTTTTCCAAATTCTAAAGAATGTTGCAAATCTAAAATATCCTTCTTCTACCGATTGGGAAATGTCTCTTGAAGCATTGAGCGTATGCGTACGGCACAGTTGCTGTATTTGTATTTTTCCAACATCCCACCATTGCTGTAAAGAGACATACGACGCCTTTGTACCTTTAAAATTATTCCAAAAAAACTTAAAAAGCATCACAAAAAGAGTTGTCAGACAACAAATTAGTATTGAAGTGCCAATAAGCACTTTTTGATTTAACATTATTGATAAAAATATCACATTTTACCAGACAATGATCAGAAAAAGCCACAGGTAAAATTGTACAACCTTTAATGGTATTGAAATGATGTTTAAAACAATACCATCTGTCCAACCTAGCCATTGTTACATGATACTGCCTTATTTGTGTCCACGTGTACTGTCTTTGTGCTTTATTCCATACCCTCCAAATATCATACAGATCTTGATGTTTTATAATCTCTTGCAA
This sequence comes from Labeo catla, assembly GCA_012976165.1. Classification (NCBI taxonomy): domain Eukaryota; kingdom Metazoa; phylum Chordata; class Actinopteri; order Cypriniformes; family Cyprinidae; genus Labeo; species Labeo catla. The sequence goes on from VONZ01001537.1 coordinate 69,955, forward strand.
CACACGTTGCGATTCTTTGTGAGGCTCATTATGATTTCTATCAATCACATCATTTTCAGTGCAATTAAAATCACCTCCTATAAATAAAAACTCTTCAGGCTCACAATTTTCCAATGACTCTCTTAACTTATTTAAAAACATAACTCTTTCATTTCCCACTACTGGTGCATACACATTTATAAAAACAAAACTAACATTTTCTAATTTAACCCGTACTTTCAACAGTCGTCCACCCACAACATTTTCCACTTTACATGAATCCAGACTCATACTTTTCTTAAACAAAATAGCAACTCCTCCACTGATGTTAGTTTTGTGGCTCATAATCACTTCTCCATCCCATTCTATTTTCCAATCATTTTCATTCTGAAAGTCAGTGTGAGTCTCTTGAATGAACATAATGTCAATATTTTTTTGTTTTATTGTATCAAAAAGCATTGCTCTTTTCTTCTGATCCCTTGCTCCATTTAAATTAACACTACTCAGCCTTAAATTACTCATTGATGAATGAATGAAAAAAAAGACTGAGTATACCAGAGGCAAAAAAAATAAACAAAAAAGAATAAAATTTAAAACACTGCTTTTTCATTGTTCAAAGTGGTTGTTCTTAACTTTTGAACCATTTTCTTCAGTCTGTAACCCTCTTGTTCTGTAAGACTCCCTGTCCCTTTTTCTTTCATTGAGATTCTTGCTGATTCTATAAATAAATCGCGATCAGGAAAGAAAGCCTCTACTTGTACTCCTTTCATCCCTTTTGTTTTTTGCAAGAACTCTTTAATTCTTGCAGAGGTGTACACATTCCTTTCAGACCTTCTGAGAGAAACTGAATCAACTGAACTTATAGATTCATTCTCACTTTCTGAGAAAGAATCATCTGAATTACTGCACTCAGAAGTCACTCCCTGATCTACATCTTTCATCTGTTTTTCCGGAACCTGTTCTTTTCTTGCTTTTTTCCCCCTTCTCTTCCCATTAGTTTTCCTTTTCAATGTTGGTGTTTTGAAAAAACTATCATCATCCATCATATCTACATCTTTAATGATTTCAAGTTCACCATTGATATCAATGACAGTATTTCTAGCTTCAGTTTCCTCACATCCTATCTTTTGTTCTTTTGTCTTTGTCACATTTTCAGACTTAGCTCCTTGCTCACTCCCGTCACTGTCTTTGCCCTCTTTATCCTCATTTAAGCCTTCATCCTGTACTTGCTGAGTTTCATTCTCCTTTTGAATTTCACCATCTAAACCAACACCATGAGCCGCTTCATTTGTCTCATTGCCCGGACAGTCACGTACAATATGGTTTTCCTGACCACACTTAAAGCACCTCATAGTCTCTGAAGTTACATAAATGTTGTAATCAAAGTCATCAATTCTGAATTTCAGAACAAGATTCAAATCTTGTCCATTATTCAGAATCATGTACACCTGTCTCCTAAATGTAACCACATGTTTTAATTCAGCAGATTTGCTGTTCAAAGTGATCTTTTTAATCTGCGACACAATCTTTCCATGTCTAACCAATTCCCTAACAATCACTTCATCTTTAATGAAAGGTGGAACGTTAGACAAAACAACCTTTTTCGCTGGTTGCATTAGTGGCATCACCGCCGTATAAGCGTCATTTAAAACGATTCCGCTTGTCACAATCTCATTAACTTTATTGACGTCGTCTAAAAACAGAACAATTGCACTGTTCATTCTCGCCGCCGATAATACACTTTTATGTCCAACAACTTTAGCCACAGCTAGGCTACATTCCTCCACCGAACAGCGTTCCGCTGGAACAACTTTAATGCCATGCCGCCTGGTTAGCTGTTCCAGCGAAACCCCTCCAGACACCGCCATCGCACTCAGCAAACGCTGACCGGCAGCGCCCCACCCCACTCCAAAAATACCACTCCACAAACAAACCTCCAGATACTTTCTTAGAATCAATAGAAAAGATAGGAAAAAAACTCACAGACAAGCCGCTCGCACTCCTCACACGCCACGCACCGCTCACTCGCTCCCGCATGCACCCGCACACACACACAGAGAGAGAGAGAGAGAGGAAGAGAGAGAGAGAGAGAGAGAGAGAGAAATTTGAAATTTACAATGACTTTTTTAACTCAACTACACAATCCATTAGTTTTTCAAATTGGTACGTTTCGCCTGGCCGCAAAGAAATATAGAGCTGGGTATCATCAGCATAGCAGTGAAAGCTAACACCATATTTCCTGATGATATCACCCAAGGGTAACATGTAAAGCGTAAAGAGTAATGGCCCTAGTACTGAGCCTTGCGGTACTCCATACTGCACTTGTGATCGATATGATACCTCTTCATTTACTGCCACGAATTGATGGCGGTCAGATAGATACGATTTGAACCATGCCAATACACTACCACTAATGCCAACATAATTCTCAAGTCTATTCAAGAGAATGTTGTGATCAACAGTATCAAACGCAGCACTAAGATCCAATAGCACTAACAGAGAGATACAACCACGATCGGATGACAAGAGTAGATCATTTGTAACTCTAATAAGAGCAGTCTCAGTACTATGGTACGGTCTAAAACCTGACTGAAAATCCTCACAGATATCATATTTCTGTAGGAAGGAAGATAATTGTGAGGATACAACGTTTTCTAATATCTTTGATAGAAATGGGAGATTCGAGATAGGTCTGTAATTAGTTAATTCGTTGGGGTCAAGTTGTGGTTTTTTAATTAGAGGCTTAATAGCAGCCAGTTTGAAGGTTTTGGGGACATATCCTAATGACAGTGATGAATTAATAATATTTAGCAGAGGATCTATGAGATCTGGAAGCAAGTCTTTTAGTAGCCTAGATGGAATAGGGTCTAGCATACAAGTTGTTGATTTAGATGATTTAACAATTTTCTCCATTTGTCACCGATGGAGTTTTGGTTCCTTGCCGCTGTCGTCTCTGGCTTGCTTAGTTGGGGACAATTTCTCTTAACACAATATTGCATTTTATTTTATTATTTTTGACTAACTACCTTTACCTAAAATGTGAGTGTTTACTGTTGCCTTTGGCATTGTTGATGTACTGTTTCCTATTTAATACTGTACAGCCGCCTTGTCACAATTCTGTATTGTTAAAGGCGGTATATAAATAAAGGTGACTTGACTTGACTTGACTTGACTTTATTATAAACAATTATCCTTTGAACATTTTTTCAAATTTTTCAATTTCAAAAACATTTATCATACTCATTAATCTATGAAAATTTAAATCAATAAGGATTCTTGCTTTTACCATATTTCTAAAAACAAAAACAACATCTTGTCCTGACTTCTCTTCTATCTTATTTCTCCTAGTAATATATATATAGCATATTTTGCTTGTTCCACCATAAAATTAATAACATGACATTTTGACTTTTGTTTAGAACTATAAAAAAACCCAAGAATGAAATCTTGCTTTGTAAAACAAATATTAAAATAATCAAAAAGAACTTTTAACAGTTCAAAAAGAGGGTTAAGTCGATTACAGTCCATAAAACAATGAAATATGGTTTCCCTCTCCAAACAAAAAGGACATTTGTCACTTACAGTGGGGTTTAAAATGGATACAAAGGCATTCACAGCAATAGCTCCATGTAAAATTCGCCATTGTAGGTCACCAAGTTTTTTTGTTAATGGTGGTTTGTAAATTGCTCACCAGACAGGTTTAGTTTCATTGTTAATTCCTAACTTTTCTCTCCCTACTGTATCTGTTTTCAAACTTAAATTGTGTTGATGAAAAACTTTTACAATACATTTATACAGCGTTTTTCCTTCCACTGTACAGAAATCAATATATTCATTCATTTTAGTACATAACAGAGGGCAAGTAAAACAATCCCCATTAATAGTGGGGAGAATTTCAATATCTGGGAAAAGATCTTTGTCATCAGGGACTAAAGTCCCCGCACCAAACTCCTCTAAAAGAGTCTTCTCTTCATCAGTTAAAACCATATTTAATTTGTCAAGATACTTCTTAGCAAAACATACTGATCGAACCCCTAAAAGGGTAGCAGTTTTTTCAGGTCTTTTCAAATCATGTCCTGATTCATTAATAATATATTTTAGCTTAAAAATCCTTTTACTCCATAAAAAAAATCAGTTAATACAGGAAGATCAGTTCCAGAAACATCAAACCGAGCTCCAAAAATAAGCAGTTCTTCCAACAACCAATGAAGAGAAATTGCTGGTTCCATCCACCGATTTTTAAAAAGGCCCCACACTTTAAATAAGCCTTGATAGAAGGCAGGAATTCCAGTGAAATTCAATCTTTTATAATCCATTAAAAACAATGTTAAATCCATTTCCATATTACCCACTCTCTTCAAGATGCTTAATGCCAATGGTCTCCATACAAGTGTATAAGGTCCCGTTAAAATTTTCTGTATATATTAGAGACGGTAAGTGGCTCTTCTGCTTACGAGGTTTACTAAACCTTGCCCTCCGTCCTCCTTGGGCAAAAACAGAATGCTTTGAGTAATCCAATGATAATTGTCCCAAAAAAAGTTTACCAGTTCTCTTTGAACGTCTGTAAGAAGCATATTTGGAGGGTCCACACAAGCAAGTTTATGCCACAATGAAGTTGGCACAAGATTATTAGGGACTTTAAGCAGCAGCCACGGATGGAACGGCAACGGCATTCCGACGTCATATTGCGCGTTCACGACTTTAACTGCCACTTCTTGACGTTCTACTGTAGCCGTCTACTACGGGAGAACAGTTGGTTTGCCGTAGTCTTTACAACGTCACAGATTAGGTAGATAAATGTTACATTTTATAGTATATACCACTGTAATTCCATCAGTATACAATTCTACCATTAGTCATTTATTTAATCTGAGTTGATATGTTTTAAATTTAAGCCAATTTTAACGATGTTTTCATTTGTACAAAGATATGTCTGCTGTTGGCATCAGCACCTAGTTGCTTAATGATTTTTACGTTCTCGGCTACGGTGGGGTTACAGCCTACTTCCGGTCATCGTAGCCGTTCCATTGGAAGCTGTTGCTTAAAGTCCCTATTAATAACAAGAATACGCCCCCTATACGATATCTGAGGGAGTAGCCATTTCCACTTTTCTAATCGTCCTTTTATTTTCTCAATTAACCCTTCCCAGTTTTTTTTTTTTTTTTTTTTTTCACAAAACTTTCATTCCCCAGATAAACACCAAGATATTTTAACCCTCAGTAAACCTCCAGGTAAAGTGGGAGGCTCTCCACTCCAATTCCCCACTAATAGAGCTTCACTTTTCCCCCAATTGACTTTAGCCGAAGAAATACATTTAAAATCATTAACAATTTTTCCCAACTTATCTACATGATCTTTTCCATTTATAAAAATGTCTCAGGTTACGTATGTAACCCTGGTTCCCTGAGAAGGGAACGAGACACTGCGTCCTCTAGAGGTCGCTATTGGGGAACGTCTCCTACGTGACCCGTGTCTGAAGCTATATACAAAAACTACAAGGTACTGGCCGGCGACAGCCTATGACGTCACTGCCGGCGCGTCATACCAGCGTGACCGCATTGTACAAAAGGGCGCCGGTCGAACACAACGTCCGCTTCTTCGTCTGAAGCATGTGTCCGAAGCATGGCCACAAGTCTAGAGGACGCAGTGTCTCGTTCCCTTCTCAGGGAACCAGGGTTACATACGTAACCTGAGACGTTCCCTTTCGAGGAACTCGAACTGCGTCCTCTAGAGGTCGCTATTGGGGAACGGTTATACCCACACTGCCATGCTGAGGGGAGTGCAAGCCGGCCACAAACGGCGAGCACTAAGTACCAGCTCCACCTAAGTAGGGGGAGCTGCCCCAAAGGACGTCCAGGCGGCTGTCAGTGACTTAATCCCTTCAGCCAGAGGCCTGAGCTGCATACCCAAGAACTTACCTGTAAGGACCGGGCTAATGATGCCTGGCTGTAGGGCAGAGCTCAGACTTGGAATCAGAAAGAGATTCCTTTAAGGGATATAGCCTACAGTCTAGAAAGGTAGTCTAGACCTTGGCCTGTCACCAGGGGGTTTACCTATTGCTTGTGTAACCCTGCTCGACGGGAAAGCAGCATAGGTCAAAGCACCCCATTTAGAAGTATTGTTTTTTAGGCGATACATAGATCGAGTGTAGCCCAAGATTCCGGGGCTAAACAACTCAAGAAAGGGTACGAAGCTGAGCATGTGATCCCCACCATACAGGATTTTAGAAAGAACACAAGAAGCTAGTGTGCGTTCTTACCACAAAAGTGGATTTTAGGATGTGTCCGGCGAGCCTGGACACTGAAATACCATTCAGGGAGGAGCTCTGGGAAGCAGAGAACACAAACCCCAAGAGGAGGGGAGGTTCTGAGTACTCAGGGAGCCGAATCGTGCTCAATGTGACCCTTCTACAAAAAGGGGAGAACTATAGTGCTCAGTATGAGCGGCCTGAATGGGATGCCCCATAGCAGAGGAGATATAATTCTCAAGAGAAGAGAAACCTGGTTGCTCAATAGGGTATAGCATGCTCACAGAAGACCCTCAATTTAGAGAGGAGCAAAGAATGCCAACTTATGTCATCCCACCAGGGGCTACTACCTGGAAAGCCAGAGCCATAGGGAGCGGAGGTCCCTCTCTTGGCATAGAGAGGAACCTCTGAGCTCCAACTGAGAATGACATGCTCACAAAAAACCCTCAGTGAGGGGAGCATATGTCAAGCTCATGCGATGTCAGGAGAGACATCACTGGGGCAGAGGGAGAAAACTGTCATATCCATTCTCACCCCACACAGACCTGTGCTTACCATCTCAATGGAAAGCATAGGGCCCCGCTCTATCAAGGCCCACAGAACCTCGAGAACAAGGGCCAAAAATGGAGCCGCCGCCGCGAATGCGTTGTTAATGCCCGAGAGGCGAACACACTCATGCAAATTCGGGTATAGAGAAGACTCACCTCCCTCCTTTGTGAATGCATCGTGATGAGCACATCCAGTTCCCTCGCGAGCTAGACGCACTGCTCCCTACCACACACACACAGCCTGCGAGCTTCGTGCAAGTGGCTACGAGAGCACGCCAGTCCATCGCAAGAAATAAGCACTGAATGTGACGATCGCATTCAAATCCTTCAAGAGCTGAAAGCGCAGCTGGCTACCGCACACACGGCCCGCGAGCCCTGTGTAAGCGGGTATGAGAGCGTGTCTGTCTCTCGCAACAAGCAATAAATGCGATGATCTCATCCAACTCATCCTTCTCGCAAGAGACAAGCAAAGAGCGCAATAAACTCCATGGGAGCAAAGAGCGCTTGCTCCTTACCACGCATCGTCACACGCGAGCCGTACTTAAAACATTTGGTGAGAAAACATGCACTCAATTCGAGCTTTTGGTTACAGACAAAAGGTCAGTGAAGACGTCATAGGCTGTCGCCGGCCAGTACCTTGTAGTTTTTGTATATAGCTTCAGACACGGGTCACGTAGGAGACGTTCCCCAATAGCGACCTCTAGAGGACGCAGTTCGAGTTCCTCGAAAGGGAACAATAACATCATCAGCATAAGCAGACAAGTATAAAGGATTATTACAACTGGGAAAAACTAAACCTTCTAAATTATCTCGTAACTTTTGAAGTAACGGTTCAATGTCTAAGGAATACAACATACCAGACATGGCACATCCTTGCCTAACTCCTCTCTGAACTATAAATGGAGCACACAAACCACCATTAATCTTAAGGACACTCTCAACGTTACAGTACATCATTGATATAAAAGAAGGAATAAAACCAAAAGCTTCCAAAGTATTCCATAAAAAAAGATGTTCAACTCTGTCAAAAGCTTTCTCTCGATCAAGAGAAATCAAGCCACAATTAATTCCAAAAAGTTTAGAACCATCCAAAACATCTCTAATTAAAGCAATATTATCAAAAATAGACCTGTACAATAAGACTGATCAGAATGAATCAATTTACTTAAAACTTTGCTAAGTCTTAAAGCCAAAACTTTAGATAAAATTTTATAATCTGAACATAAAAGTGAAACTGGGCGCCAACTGCTGATACACTGAAGATCACCTTTCTTAGGTAACAGTGTAATGACTGCTCTTCTGCAGCTTAGAGGTAATACTCCTCTTTTCAGATTGTCATTAAAAGCTGCCAGCAATTCCTCTCCCATGATGGGCCATAGAGTTTTATAAAACTCGACAGTTAGCCCATCAATTCCTGGAGATTTACCATTTTCCATGGTCATCATGGCAGAATACATCTCCTGCAATGACAAAGTCAGCTGTAGGTCATTGTTAGACCCTTCATCCACTTTTGGCAGTCCTTCCAAAACATAATCAGCATCTGCATCCCATTCCACAAGTTCAGATTTATAAAGGTCAGAATAAAACATAGCCGCACAGCTTCATATACCAGCAGGCTCAGTTAATTCTTGTCCTGTAGCTGACTGTAAAGAATGAATTATTTTACTCTGACCTTTTTTCATTTCCAAATTAAAAAAGAATTTCGAAGAAGCATCCATTTGAGACACAGTTTCAAAATGTGAACGAACTAGAGCTCCTTGTGCTCTAATTCCCAACAGGTCTGCCAACACTCCTTTTTTCCTTTTCAATTCATCAATATACTTTTTACTATAATTTTTAGATGTTATTACATCCTGTAAAGCCACAATTTCCGTTTCTTAATTTTCATTGACTGGACTATGTCCCGAGTAACATTAAGAGTGTACTTTTGACAGAAATCTTTTATAAGGATTTTACTGCAATCCCACCATTGTTGCAAAGAAGCATAACAACATTTTTGCTGCTTAATACTTTCCCAAAAACAAACTAAAATTTTCTATAAATTTATTATCACTTAACAATGAATTATTAAAAGCCCAATATGCACTTTTACACTTAACACACTTGATAAAAACATTGCACAAAACTAAGTTATGATCGGAAAACCCCACTGGAATAATTTTACAAGATTTAAAAAAAATTATGTTGGTGCTGAGTACTGTAAATTCTGTCAAGTCGTGCTAAAGAGATTGAGTGTTCAGTACTATGTGCCCAAGTATACTGTCTGACACCTTGATTAATACTTCTCCATATATCACATAAATCATGAGTTTCTATAAGTTGTATTAAAGATTTCTGAGAAGCAATACTTGGTTCTATATCATTTCTATCAAGCTTATTGACAGTACAATTAAAATCTCCACCTATACATAACAATTCTTCAGGATTTAGCCCTTTCAAAACAACGTCTACTTTTTTAAAGAAAAGAACTCTTTCTAATCCTTTATTAGGTAAATATAAATTCATAAGTACCATAATCGTATTTTCAAATTTAGCTTTAATTTTTAAAAACCGACCTCCAATTATTTCGTCTACTTCACAAGATAAAGGTAAAAAGTTTTTAGAGAACAGAACAGCAACCAAATTTGAGACAAATTCGAATCAGAGGAATTTCCATCACTGTCAGAGCCCACATTCTCACTGCTACCATCATCTTTCCGTACTTGTTTAATAACCTTTCCACAGCTTTTTTTCTTTCTTTTAACTGGAATTTTAAAGACAGATCCCACTTCTGTCTCAAAATCAACCACACTGCCAATCGATCTCATCATTGCCGTTTTTCAGCACCATGAAAACTTGTCTTCTAAACGAGACTAGATGTCTAACCAACGGTGACTTACACCCTAGAGGGATTTTTTTTTAAGGGGAGACCAACTTTCCATAGCGGGATAATTCTTGCATCAGTACTTCGTCTTTGATAAACGGAGGTACATTGGACAGTATTAATTTTTTAGACGGACTACTCAATGGCAAAACAGGTACTAGTGAACCATTCAACACCACACCACTTTGTACAACCTCGTTTGCCTTTCCAATTGATTTTAAAAAAAGAACGATTGCACTGTTCATCTGTGATGCTGAGACAATATTATCATATCCTACAATCTCTCCCACTGCCAAACAACATTGTTCCACACTAATTTTAGATTCTACTTTTACTCCATGACGGCGGGTTAAATTTTCAAAACTCATTGCGTCTTGATTCGTCATGCTTCCCAGCACAACGCTGGTTGCAGACGCAACCACCCCTAAATACTAACAACCAAACGATTCAACACACGCAAGACAAACACACACACACAAAAAAGATAGAAGATAGAAAAAGTTCCTAGCATACAGCTACAAACACACTCACCCTCACCACGCTCCGTTCACTCCCAACAATCACACCGGAAGTGAGAGAGAACTGAATAAGCTGTTGACATGATTCAAGGTTCATGTCTTCTTTGGACATTGACTTAATCCGGTTATAGCAATCCCAGCCAACATTTGTATGTGGGGCCCATATGGGTATGAACTGGGCTGAAAAATGGGCCCCATATAGGATTGTCCGCGGGTTCCGTAATGGCCCCATGTTAACTGCCCACGTGGATTTCATATAGGATTGAACTTGTCACAAAGTGGGACCCAACTGGGCAACATGCACAAGACCCATCTTGGTCCCAGCTTTAACCCAGCTAACATTTGATTGTGGGGCCCATGTGGGTTTGACATGGGCTGAAAAATGGGCTCTATATGGGATTGTCCGTGGGTTCCATAATGGCCCCATGCCAATTGCCCACATGGATTCCATATGGGATTGCACTTGCCACTTGGTGGGACCCAACTGGGAAACATGTGCAAGACCCATTTCGGTCCCAGCTTTAACCCAGCTAACATTTATATGTGGGGCCCATGTGGGTTTGAAATGGACTGAAAAATGGGCTCTGTATGGGATTGTCCGTGGGTTCCATAATGGCCCCATGCTAATTGCCCACAGGTGGGCCCCAACTGGGCAACATGTGAAAGACCCATCTTGGCCCCATCTTTACTACATGGGCTGAAATATGGGTTTTAAGTGGGTTTGTCCACGGGTTCCATGTTGGCCTCATGCAACTTACCCAATGTGGGTTTTTATGTAGGATTTCACTGGGCTTTAGGTGGGGCCCATCTAGGGATCATATGCAAAACCCATCTGGGTTTCATCTAAATATGGGTTTTACATGGGTTTGTCCACGGGTTCCATGTTGGCCCCATGCAATTTACCAATGTGTGTTTTATTTAGGATTTCACTGGGTTTAAGGTGGGGCCCAACTATGAAACATACACAAAACCTACCTAGGTCCCATCTTCAAACTCTATGTGGGAACAATATGGGAAAAGTATGGCTTGCAAGTGGGATTAAAAAAAAAGTTTAAAGCATAAAGGTCTGTACACACAGAGACGAATATCGCGCGTGCTTTTCGCAAGCGTTTTTCGAGACGTTTTTCGCCAGGATACCCAAGCGATTTTCACTGGCGAATTTACTGGCATGGCTTAATGCTTAATGAAAAACAGAAATACCTCAGTACACAAGGTGGCGCTGCGCTTCTGACACTTGCTTGTCACACAGAAGAAGAAGAGAGCCAGTATTGTTAACTGGTAAACAGAACATGGATTTTTCAAGCAGCAGCAGCTCCTCCTCCTCCTCTTCCAGTGATGAAGAAATTATTTTTCTGTTGAATAAGAAAAGACAACGGAAAAGACGCCGATATTGGATACACCCAATAGTTACGAAAAGAAAAGAACATGGGGAGTTCTATCGACTCATACAAGAGTTGAAAATGTACCATGAGCGTTTTCGGGGGTATTTTAGAATGTCCGTCAGCGAGTTCGAAATTTTACTTCAACAATTGGCCCCCTTGCTGACAAAAGAACAAACTCACTACCGTAAACCAATCGACCCAGAGCAGCGTTTAGCTGTGTGTTTACGGTGAGTTCATCTACATTGTTATTCACTTGAATGAATATTATGAAAACGTATGTGACCCTAGACCACAAAACCAGACTGTAGCATGGGTATATTTATAGCAATAGCCAAAAATTGTATGGGTCAAAATAAAAAAAAAAAAAATCTTTTATGTCAAAAATCATCAGGATATTAAATAAAGATTATTTAACATATTTTGTAAATCAAAACGTAATTTTTAATATGCATTGCTAAGAACTTTATTATGTAGATTTTTTTTTTTTTTGCATTTTTTCAAAATGAAAGAAAATTAAGTGAACTGAAACTCACCATCGAATCCTATTTGATCTGCAATTCCTCTCCATAGCAACTCCCTCTTATCAAGATTTTTGTAGTCGCTGTCGCGTTTATCAAAAAGCTCTTTGTGTTCAGAAACTAATGATACTAGCAACTCTACATTCATCTTGGTTTACTTTCCTCTTTCTTGCAGTGATCTTGGCAACACTATTTTGTGCTTGAGCGCCACCAAGTCATGTAATACTGTAACTTCAGCAGCTCCGGGCACGTGAACAAAAGCACCAATCTCATTGGTCGGCCAGTTTTTAACGCGGCGCGTCAAATTAAAAAAACGAGCCCGAGGCGTTTTTAAAAAAATTACGCTTTTACGCCTGGCGTTTTGTGCGTCGTGTGTACACTCACATTGACGCCCTTTGTTTAGTCATGGCGCGTTAAACGTCGGCGATAATCGTGCGCGATATTCGTCCCGGTGTGAACAGGCCTTTAGCATACAGCAGTACACAGTGAGATTGAAATCTTTTCAAATTTCAATTTTATTGAAACTACCCATCATATGCTATATTCTGATGCCTAATTGTTAAAATCATGTAATCGTAGTTTTAAAGTTAACAAACATTTTGAACTTGTATTTGAACCGGTGTTTACTGAAAGCTCTGAATATTTGCACATAGAAAACGGAGACAGTTAGAAGCAGCAGCAGCAACTATACATTTTTCAGTACTGCTTACACTGCAGACAGACATTTGTGCATTCTAGACACCTTCAGTCCTCCTCGTCTCTTGTCCCAGTAAACCGTTTTAAGAGTTCCCTCTCAGATTCTTGCTGGTTGATCTTTGACATCAGTGCAGTCTTCTTAACAGCCTCTGCAAAACAAATATATATAACAAACATACTTAAAAAAAGGACATTTTAAAATTTGTCAGGAAGATGAGGTATGAAGATGCTGCCCTCCACTACAGTAAGGAAAACAACAGAGTAAAAGCAAAGGTGCTTGTTTACAGGCTATTCCAATAGACAACTTTTCTACAATGTGTTTAGTAAACCTGAAATATTATGTTACTTACACATGTTAAAATACTACAAAATAATAACATTTACTTGGAGCAACTCAAGGGCAAGTAAATGACGACAGACTTTTTGTCAGACATTTTGTTTTTGTCAACTATTCCTTTAAGAGTCTCAGTTTTAATAAATTAGAGCTGCATGATTCTGGATATATAGAGAACCCCATTTTTTTTAGTTTCAAACAGATATCAAGATTCTGAACATCAAACTAAAAATAAAGAGTAATAACTAAAAGTTCTGTACTAGAAATACTATGACTGCAGTCTATTTAAAATGTTTAATCTTGAATGATTTTTTTTTTAATTGTTTGAATTAATGATTAAATGACGCATGAATATATGTTGTTTCATTACTGGATGAATCTGTGTTTTTTAATGAATCTCTTGAATGATTCAATGACAAATACATGTGTTTAACAGTCACTTGTCAGCACCTACTGGTGTAACGTCACTGATATAATCTTTATCTGAATTATCAACTTTGTTTCAAATGATTTGCTCTATTTTGATAGCTACTGTAGACATCAGTGATTATATCCAAACTAAACTTTTATCCCAGTACTTCTTCGATCATTTGAATAATTCTAACAGAAAAAATGATAAGTGCTGTTGAAAAAGTGTGACACTGTTTTATTCCTACACATGACAACTGCCCTCTCTTTCTGGATCAGTAGGTACATTGACATGAAGCACTGTATTGCAAAAAAGCTCAATCGAAATAAAAATGCTCAAACTGATTACGATTTCAATTACTTTAGAAAGGTAGGACAAACCTTTTCTAATCCATTACATAGGACATGTAAACACTTGATCAAATTGATAACTGAACTAGAAAAGTTTTGCGCATGTGTAATAAAGTAGAAATGACATATGATGCAAAAAATGAACTGATGTTGTTGTAATATTATATTAAAGAACATAATAAATGACTGCAATGTCAATCAAAAATTATCTTTCTACTTATCAACTGTGAAGTGGTGTAAGACAACGTTGTCCAAGTGACTGTTTCAGACTCTGATTTTCAGACACCTTGTTTTAAGCATGAGAAAGGGTGTTTTTATTGCTTGGTTAGTATAAGCAGCACAACAAAAAGCTTTGTGGCTCATCATCTCGTAATCAGGATTCGAAAAAGATAAGATGTTAAGTTTGCTTTTTAAAACAAATGGATGGTTACACTAGTGAAAGCTTGTGTTTACACCAGCTCTCCATGCTGAATCTGTTAAGATAGTTGCCTACATCTCCTACAATTAAAATTAATGGCTAGTGCGGTGGCTGCGATATACGTAAACCTATTAACATCCATCGCCATGACTTATCGTGAGACGAAAAAAAAATATGTTTTAGTCTCATAACATTGGTTAATGAAACTGCCGTAATTTCGCAACATTGTTTTATCAACAACATCGCAAAAGTTTTGTGCAAATCCGTGATGGAAATGCACCTAGTATACTGTCTACACTGGATGCGGCGCGGCGCAGCACGACACGACAAATCCAAACTGGCAAACTGATGCCTTGTTTTCTTTATGACATACTGACAAAGTTTAAAGGGGTCATCAGGTGCCCATTTTCCACAAGTTTATATGATTCTTTAGGGTCTTAATGACAAAAGTCTATAACATACTTTGTGTACACAAACTGTCAACACACATTTATCTTCAAATATGTAAAAATGAGTTTTGCATCCGATGACCCCTTTAAATGATTTTCAGTGGTCGCTTGGTCACATCTAGTGTAGACAGACTTTAGCTGTCACACCATGACAACTGTCACCTCTGTTGTAGACACGGTGTTAGTCATTTACGAATAAGATTAAGTGGGTTTTGGATCGAGATTATGATCTTTAAATTATTAATCGTGCAGCTCTAATTTCTGATAATATATGTCTCCATCTATTTATGATGATATTTGAAGAGAAACATTTCACTTTTAATTCAGAATCATAACTATACATTGTATTAAAGGTATAGTTCACTCAAAAATGAAAATTCTGTCATCATTTATTCACCCTTATGTTGTCCCAAACATTGGTAACTAGACAGTTGACAGGCCCCAATGATTTCCATAATATTTTTTTTTCCTACTATGGAAGTTAATGGCTACTATGACCTGTTTGGTTATCAACATTCTTCAAAAAAATCTTTTTGTCTTCAACAGAAGAAACAACATTCATACAGGTTTGGAAAAACATAAGAGTGATGAAGGGTAAATGATGCCAGAACTTTCATTTTGGGGTGAACGTTTCCTTATTATGTAGAATCAAATTAAGCAAAATCACTGCATTTAGTAAAATCAAAACATCTCACATATCACAAAAAGTCAGTGAATCCATACCAGAAGTGAGAGTGCAATGTAGCAGATAAAGGACAATCCTCCTCCAAATTGGCAGTGATCAGCTGGACCCTTGGTGAATCTGTAGTGGGGTGGGCCCGACGAGTCCTTAAAAAGAATCATTTCTTTTTTTCCCCATTCCTTTAAATATTCTTAAACAAAACATATTTAAATTGTACTGAAATTTGCCATTATAAGCCATTTAGACAACATAAACAAACTGTCAGCTTTGAAACTGTTAGTTATGATCGAAACATGAACCTAATGCATAACAATCCCATCAGAAAAATGTGAATCCCCAAAAGAAAGACAAAGAGGATTCACAGGGACTCTTCCCATAGATATCACAGCAAGGTAAATACAACTGTATCTTAAAAAAGCCAATTTGTACACCACAATTAAATCTACCATAATATAATTTTACCTGCAGTTGCATTTATCCTGATATGACACATCTGAAGGTTCTCCAGTGAATGAAATAAAGGACTGAAGATGGTGACAAGTCTATTTCCCTTTCTTTGTGCCACCTCAGAAAAAGAAAGACAACAGGGAAAAAAAGTTACTCAGATTTTCTATCACCAGTGGAGGAAATGTCTTACAAATGTACTTATAATGATTATAATCATAGTTCAGGTCTAGAAACAGTGGTTAAAACTGACTAACATTGTACTGTAGTCTCTGTATTGGGTGCCTGTTTTTCCTGAAAAACGTGTGCTTGATCTAAAAATGTGAACCAATATCTTATCATTAGAAGTTATCGGTATTTGAAGAGGTGAAGTAAAAAAATATACTCAGAAACGGTCATCTACACAAACATAACACTCTCATACAACTAGGGTTGGGCATCGAGAACCGGTTCCAACTTGGAACCGTTAAAAAAAATAACGATGCCATTGGAATTGTTCATAAAATTTGTTTTCGATTCCGATCATCGGTTCCAAACACGCAAGTTTTGGTTTCCATTGTGGCCACCGTATTTCCGGAAGTGCTTGCCGCGCGCTTGTTCAGTTGCAGCTATGGAGCACGGTAAGCGGCGCTCAAAAGTGTGGCTTTATTTCACGCTAAAAAAGCCTGGGTCGGCACAGTGCAACACATGTGACAAAATGATATCTTGCACGGGAGGATGCACTACGAATATGACGAAACACCTACGCCTGCATGATGTACAAATTAAGGAGTGTAGCGTGTTTGACGTGCTGCGCAGGTCCACTGTCTCGTCCTCCTCGGGCAACCCTGCGCTAACCAACGTTAGTAACGTTACCTCGTCACAACAATCAGGTAAGTGATTGTAGTTTAACAATAAAGCGCTTGACCAAATTTGGTGAACAACAACGTTACTGAAATATTTTTTTCCCTCGTAGATGAATGTAGCGTTATGCAAATTGCCCACGCTAGTAGCAGTCCTAATATTACTGCTGCTAATGCTAAACCGGTGGAGACTCGTTGTGAAACTCCATTCACATTGGCAGCAAAGCAGGGGAAAATGCCAGCGGAGAAAGTGGAAGAGTGCCACAGAAAAGTTACCGCATATGTGGTGAAAAGACTGCATCCCTTCTCTGATGTAGAATCCCCGACGTTCAGGTAACTGTTAATGTTAATCAAAGAGTTAAGATAGAAATCTTGCTTCCCAACCTATGTTAGGTCCTATCATTATGCGTTTTTATGTTCACAGGGATATGATCCATTCTATCAACCCCAAGTACACCCCCCCTACCAGAGACTATTTGGCAAACCAGTTAATCCCAACTCGGTACAAGATAGAAAAATCTAATGTAATCTCTGAGCTTGCTGATGTCCACTCTGTTGCCTTCACTTGTGACTCTTGGACTAGCATTGCTCAAGACCACTACCTAACTGTCACAGCACACTACTTAGTGGAGGGCAAAATGAAGCAAAAAGTGCTGCAAACCAAAGCTGTCTACACAGCCCAGACCGGACATGCCGTGGCAGAGGAGATCGGTGACATCCTGAAAGAATATGGCATTTTTGACAAAGTAGTGGCTGCTACTGTGGATAATGCAGCAAATATGGACATAGCCATAAAAAGACTACAGTTTGTGAAACTTGGCTGCTTTGCTCATACACTCAATCTTGCAGCACAGAGTCTCTACTCCCTGTCTGCAGTGACTCAGTGGACTGCAAAGATCCGTACCATCATTGTGTGGATGAAGAGGTCCTCGATGGCAAAGACTGTTCTGCGAGAGAAGCAAGATCTCCTCAGTAAGAATCACTAAATTTGTTTCATTTGACCACAATGAATGCTATATAATTAAAATGCCTTTTTTAGTAACGTAAATTTTGCATGCATTTATTTTTTTCAAATAGTACAACAATAGCTGATGTCTGAATGTAACTAAATCACATAAATGTTGTATGGTGATGTTATATACTATCATTTGTTTCTTTGTATTTATGATTTTATTGTGTGTGTCAGAGCTGCCGCAACACTCACTCACACTTGATGTGAGAACTCGATGGAACTCTCTCTACCTTATGATGGAGAGATTCCTAGAGCAATACCCTGCAATTCAAGCAGCCAGCTTGGATCAACGGCTGAGAAAGAATATGGAGAGGGACAGGTAGAGCTAGATAGGATAGATGGAAATCTGGGTATCCTACTCAATGTATTTATACAGCACAGCACCAATACACAAGATGAATAAAACACTAAGCAGCTCAAGATTCAGTTAACTTCAAGTGAGAGTCTAATGTTAGATAATTAGTAAAAGTGTAGTAAAACAAAGTGATAAATAGATAAAAGTGTAAGCAAAAGTAACTATTAATTTTATATTATAAAATGTATCCTAATTGTCACACACAGACTTGCCCGGCTGAGTGATGAAGACTTCAGGAAGGCAGAGGACTTCATCAACTTGATGAGAGTTCTTTACACTTCCACACTTTGCGTTTGAACGGAAAAGAACCCCACATGTGGTCAGATCCTGCCAATTCTCAAAAAGCTAGAGATGCACTTTACTGTTGTTGAGGGAGACACAGTATTTGTATCCAATCTCAAGAAGCAAGTTTGGGCAAACTTGTCCAAGCGATATCAGGTAAAAATTAGGTGAACTTTCATTAAAGAACAATACATTAAATAATTCTATTCCTGTGACCTTATTGTATATTTAAATAACATTTTTATTTTACAGAGCGAGGACATCAGGAACTTTCTTGAAGTGGCAACAGCATTAGACCCACGCTTCAAACAAAATATGGATTGTGATGATGACTCTGTCGGTGTCTGGGACCGAATTAAGAGACAGATGATGACAGATTCTGAACACAAGCAGGTTATATAATGTCATTGAAGCTCAAACATTTAATGTCTCCAATTCAGCCATTAAAATATTTGGTCTATAAATACCAATTATGTTATTTATTATGTTATTAGTCAACAGAGGATGATTGTGGAGAAGGTAGTGATGTCAGAACAATGTGGTCAGAGAAAAGGCATGATAATGATGAAGTGGAGGAGGAAGATGAGAATGTAAGCACAGAAATGCTGAAATATTATATTTAGGATCTTAGCTTCTGCCTTAAGTAGATGTTTTTCTTTTAGTGAATAAGTCTATTCTTTGTTTTTGCAGCAACAACCTCCAAGAAAACATCCAAGAAAGTCTCCATTGGAGGAGCTTTTTGCCGATGACGATGCAGAAAAGAGGTCATCACAGAAGAGGACCATGTCCATCCAGGACCATGCAGAGAAGGAGATGCAGATGTATAAGGAGACACCACCAACCTTTACGTCTGATGACCCTGCTGCCTGGTGGTGGAACCAGCGCATGACTTATCCTTTAATGTCAAACATAGCCTTTTCGTATTTGTGTGTTCAGGCCTCCTCTACACCTAGTGAACGGGTTTTCTCAACTGCCGGTGACACAATCTGTGCTGAACGTTCACGGATACAGCCTGAGAAGGCAGACATGCTCATATTTCTGAACAAGAACTGTTTTTAATGAATTAAGTTTATACATGTACAGAGAGTCCAGACCAGGGTGCAAGTTCTGCATATATAAATCTGTTTTTTGGTCTGGTGCAGAGGCATTCCTAATTTTCTCCTACATGGGCTGCAGCTCCTAAAACTAAAACTCATATTGAATCAAAATAAAATTATCCTCTGTGAAATCAAATGAGCCTGTGACATGTTTTGACTCCAGCCCACAAAGAATCGGAATTGAGAATCGAAAAGAACCGAAATCGAAAGGAAGAATCGGAATCGGAATCGGAATCAGAATCGTTCAAATCAAAACGATGCCCAACCCTACATACAACACTCTCAACTCTCCTATGTGAACAGTTTCTCAACTGTCTCCAGTGTTTTCGAGTGTAAATTACAGTTTAATCACTCACTTCACTTATTCCAGTGCTCCTTTACTTCTCTTGAGTTTGAGTTTTAAACTAAACATTAATACACACAAACACACACCAACTTCAAACACTAATTTACGTTTAAATACGTGCTAATATGGCCAGCGCGCTAATATGCTAATCGCGATTAGCCTCTCCCTTTAATTTCCTCTCACTCACATTAATCAATAAATGTTTTGTTACCTGACATCGCCATATGTTTTCGGGATCTCACACATCCAGTCTGCCCCTCCTCTGTGTTCACATTCCAGCTTCTGTTCTCCGTTGACATCTCACAATTCAAATTAGTTTACAATAAGAATTTAACAGGCACATAATCAGGAACTGAGCGAGCGAGTAATCTTGCGGATCAGTAGCACGCACATCACCAAACTGATTAGTATATTTGCAAACTGCACTAGCAAAAAGGCGTGCGAGGCTGTCATTGGCCAGTTTCGTGAATGACAGTCAGATTAACCAATCTTGATGAAAGCAACCAGGTGAAACAACC
The DNA here is from genome assembly GCA_012976165.1 of Labeo catla. NCBI lineage: Eukaryota > Metazoa > Chordata > Actinopteri > Cypriniformes > Cyprinidae > Labeo > Labeo catla. The sequence continues at coordinate 90,244 of VONZ01001537.1, forward strand.
AATAGAAATTGTTTCAGAGTGGTAACGGAAAATAAACTTACTAATGCTAATAATTAAAATTATACATATACATTTGGATTTTGAAGAGGTGTTTTGATCAAAATATCGTAAAATGCTAATAAATAAAATATTAATAATCGTTATCATTCAAAAGGCAGATATTTCTTGTTAAAGACATGACATTTATTCAACATACAGATCTGTTATTTTTTTTTTATTATCATTTTTTTTTTAAAGATTTTTTTGTTAAAAACAAATTTGAATGATTTAGCATTATACATTATCAAGTTGTGTCAATGTTAAAACAGCAGCTGACATTATTTCAATCATATTTCAACTTTGAAGGTCGGTCATGTGCCGACTAGACTGAAAAGAAAAGTCTGTACTGTTGGTCCAAAAAGAAAACTGAACACAAAACACAATATGCTAACTGAATGAAACAGCACTTTATTCTGAACCCCTGTATCATATGCTGCAAATACAATTTCTGGATATACATTGGATTTTTCCCATCAGAAACATAAATGTCCATTCTGTCTTTTTTCACTTGGGCTATTTCATTATCTGTTACCAACCAACTGATTATAAAACTTTGGAGTACTTCTGTGGAATCAGGCAGCAGCTGTTGCCATGGGTTTTACTTCTACCAATCTCAAAGCCACTATAATCCCATTATTTTGATAGATAATTAGCCCTCTGTAACCCATTCTTCATATTGCACAGTGACTATTTTCTGGATATTTTGAACCATTTGCATAGATTTTGAAATAATTATATGGAGATAAGCATGTGTTTACAGGCCAATGCTGATGGCACATTGGGTTTAACTTGATTTGTATATTCCAGGGCTCTTCAACTCCTGATTCATGAACTAGTCCTGAAAACTAAATGTACTGCTGAGTTTAGTTCTGTCTCTAACCAAACACACCAAACAAGCTAATCACAGTGTTCAAAATGATTTGTGAATTAGTTAGGTGTGTTTAATTAGTGTTGAAACTAAAGTCTGCTGTACACTGGCCCTCCAGGACTGGAGTTGAGGACCAATAGCCTATTGACCTTATGTAGCTGCATCCCTTTTTAGTGCTACATTTGCTGTCTTCTGGTTGTATTTCCACGGTGTTCTAACAGATTTACGAATAAACCTCTCATTTTAAAATCTTCCTGGTCTACTGACATTTGTTAAGACATTTGCTTTAAACATTACAGTGTTTACAATAACTTTTGTTAACTCTACAATACATAAATCCACTTTACCAGCTAAATTACTTAGACAGAAATGCCATAGAAATATACAGAGCTACCGCACAAATGGAAGTTCAAAGACAATATTTTAAAGATGGTGAATAAGGTCAATACTGTACCCACATAGATCCCAAACCCACTGCCCACTCTGCACCTAGTACCTATATGTGTACTACCTAGGGCCCATGCAGTCAGCCTATATGGGACTGACTATGTTTGCTCATGTCTTACCCAGAATGCTTATGTCTTACCCAAGAGGGTCCCCTATTTGGATGACCAGACATGGCACTACCTGGGGACACATTCAGCACATGATTTCTAAATTGCCTAAAATAACCAGGTGTTGGTTGTTTTCACTGTGCTGACTGATTATTGTGCGACATCAAAGTACCACAAGAGCTATGCAGAGCAGAGCAGACACTCCATCCTTTCGAATCATTCTTGCAGTACTTTGTTGTCATGCAATGATCCATTGCCGCAGCACAAGCAACCAACCTTGTTAATTTAAGCAATATAGAAATCCTGTGCAGAATATGTCCCCAGAAAGTGGCACGTTTGGTCACCCTACCACATATTAGTCATGGGAAGTTCGGGTCATTTTACTGACGCTTTCATTTGATGTCATTCATCAAAATGAATGGATCTTCGCTGAAGTCATTTCAATCATTTAAGTGGCGTTAAAAATTATACTTTTACCAACCAAATTCTCAGAAAACACCTACCTATGCAATCTTGATCATATTCTAAATTAGGAAATCATTATAATGCACCCAGACATAATTTGTAGGGAACATAAATAATTGCTTTACCTTCAGAGTCTTTCATTCCATTGTCACATAACAGACGCAATAAACAGATCATTCACGAATTACCCATCACTACCCCATATGTATTTCCCCATTCACAACCCATACAATGATTACCCATGTGGGTACTACCTTGAGCCCATGTAGCCAACCTATAAAGGACTGATTGTGTATGCCCATGTCTGACCCATATAGTTTGGCAAGAGGGCCCTACACGTCTTTCACTGTTCAGAACCCATACAAAGATTACTTATGTGGGTACTACCTTGGGCCCATGTAGGCAGCCCATATGGGATTGATTGTGTTTACCCATGTTCTACCTATATGGTTTGACCAAGAGGGCCCCATATGTGTTTCCCCATTCAGAACCCATATAGAGGTAGCCTTTGTGGGTACTACCCTGGGCCCATGCAGGCAGCCTATATGGGACTGATTGTGTCTGCCCATTTTTTACCCATATGGTTTGACCAAGAGGGCCCCATATGTGTTTCCCCATTCAGAACCCATATAGAGGTAGCCTTTGTGGGTACTACCTTGGGCCAGTGTAGGTAGCCTATATGGGACTGATTGTGTTTGCCCATATTTTACCCATATGGTTTGACCAAGAGGGCCCCATATGTGTTTCCCCATTTAGAACCCATATAGAGGTAGCTTATGTGGGTACTACCTTGGGCCCATGTAGGCAGCCTATATGAGACTGATTGTGTTTGCCCATGTTTTACCCATATGGTTTGACCAAGAGGGCCCCATATGTGTTTCCCCATTCAGAACCCATATAGAGGTAGCCTTTGTGGGTCCCGCCTAGGGCCAGTGTCGGTAGCCTATATGGGACTGATTGTGTCTGCCCATTTTTTACCCATATGGTTTGACCAAGAGGGCCCCATATGTGTTTCCCCATTCTGAGCCCATATAGAGGTGGCCTATGTGGGTACTACCTTGGGCCAGTGTAGGCAGCCTATATGGGATTAATTGTGTTTGCCCATGTCTAACCCATTTGTTAAACCCATATGGGCCCCATTTGTGTTGCCCATTTCGAGCCCAAGCACTCATTTCCCATTTGTGACCCAACTAGGTCCCACATAGGGAGCCCATCTGTTTTTGCCCATGTGGGACCTACTTAGCTGACCCAAGTGGGCCTCAGATAAGATGCCTATTTTGGGACCATGCCCACTTGGTACCCATGTAGACCCAGCAGAAACCATATGGGGCCCACATATACATGTTGGCTGGGATTGTGTTAATGTTTTACCATGACATAAATAATTTGTGTATTATGTGTATTATTTGAATATTAACATAGTCAAGGTCATGATTAAACCAGAATTTACAAGACAGAGTTGGCGAGTAAACAATATGTACCGTAACCTCTAACGCTATAGTACTTATGGCTCCAAAAATGTGTTTTCACTGCATAAAGAATAAAACTGATGAATGGACTCAGCACGTGCCTGAATGCAGCACTATTGTTCAGTGCAGGAAGCGAGAATGTTTTCTTTAACTACTTTCTCTTACTGCTCTTGACCCACAGCGGGCAGTTTTGCTGGTCCTTTTTGCAGTTTGCTCATTTTACTTGCAAAACGGAATGGTTAGCACTTTATTTTACTGTTCAACATGTACATACTACTTATTATAAAAAGGGCTGCACGATAAATAGAAATGAAATCGCAATTACGATCAATCAAAAGCTGCGATTGTCATGCGTATCTTTCAGTGAAGCAGGGTTCTGTGATCAGCAGTAAATCTCCGTCTGAAAGCCAGAGGATGCTCTAGCGCAGAAACTCCCAATAGCCCAAAGAAAACACCCAGGAAATGCCTATCGCTGCAGCTGAATAAAAAGAAGATTTAACTGCTTTCATTGATTCAATGTAACTAATAAACACCCAATTACGACAATGTATGGTTTATCCTTCTTATTATTATGATTTTCCTTATAATACAAGTATACAATAATGCAATGCCTTTATCACTGCTTAGAATACTATAAATACGATTTGTACTTTATTCTGTCTAAAAAGCCACATCATTCACAGAAGGATTTATTTCAAACACTCGACTGACATTAGTTTGGCGTAAAAACGTTATTAAATGTAATATTTTCACATGCTTTCAGATGTAGCAGCATTTCTACACAAAGCCGTAGTTCACTGAGAAGCTACTCAAACAGTTGTCATAATCGCGAACGATTTCTTTCGAATTCATAATCGCTCAATTAAATCATCTGCGATAATGAACGCGATGTAATGTTGCTTTGCAGTGAACTATGGCTCTGTGTGCTCCATCTGAACTGCTGGAGATTTACTACTGATTACACAGAAAGAAACAGAACACAACACAATACATTTAAGCTAGTTTAACAAGCATTTTAGATATAAAATATGTAACATTTAAAGGTAGCATTTTAATTTTAGTGTGTTCAACCATTCTCTGTAATCACTTTTTACTAAAATAGTGCTAATTCTCTTTCTGGTGTGTCTCTTTCTGGTGAAATCTGAGCCAGTGAAGGGCTGCTGTTCGCCAAGGTTATTGCGAACTTCAGACCCCGGCCTCGCATTTCACTCATAGCTAAAAGCTGCCGTGACTGACTCCAAAACCTGCCTACAAACAAACAGTACTAACATTGCTGACAATGTATTTTAACATCAAATTAAATTAAACTCAGCATTATAATAAATAAAATACATTTATTTTATGTGAGGCAAGGTGTCCTTATGTTGTGTTGTGTAAAATAATAATAATAAAACAATTTACAGAATAAATAAAAATTAAATTAAATTATAAATTAAATAAAATGTATACAAACCTTTATTTCACTGAAGAACCATTCTGTCCTGTAGAGACAGGCTTAACCCAGTGGTTGGGTAGAAAAAAATAACCCAGCATTAAAAATTACCCAGCAACAGAAAAATGCCTGGGTAAAAAAAAAAAAAAAAAAAAAAAAAATATATATATATATATATATATATATATATATATATATATAATAAAAATAATATTAAAAATAACCAAATAAAATGACCCAACAAGTTAAACCCAGCTAATAATAATAATAATAATAATAATTGTCATTTGTAACATAAATTACAAGTTTAATATTGTTTAGTGTTAGAACTGATGTATTGGCGAGAATATGATTGACAACTTTAAACAGATGGATAATTCCTCTAAATCTACATGCAGCATAGACAGATAGCTATTTTGACTTAAGAGAGAAGAAGCCTTTAGAGAGCTTGTTAAAACTGTTTTCAGTGTTTGTGGTCAAGACAATTAGCATGAGACCAGTGTTCATATATAACAAACCAAATCGAACCTTTGCAAAACACTACAGGAAACATGCCAACAGAAAACATGGTAAGATTTCATGTAACTGTCTTGTAACTGAAAAAAAAAAAAAACTGTTAAAGGATTTCATATTTTCTTTCTTTCTTTTATTATTATTATTATTATTATTATTATTTTCCATCTACAGACTTCCTAGTTAAAGACCATGTCTAATTAGCTTTCCAATAACTTAATAACAACAACAACAACAACGACAAAATCTACATAATGGTTACATATCATTCCAGATGGAGCCACCACTGGAGAATGAGTCCAGTGTCCTAGTATTTACACTCTCCGGTCTCAGTGAAACAATGGAAAACAGATTTGTGTTTTTTTCTTTCACCACACTGTTTTATCCATTGATGGTCTTTTGTAATGTAACAGTAATTTTCACTATAATCTCACATAAGAAGCTTCACGAACCAATGTATATGTTTATTTGTAATTTATGTGTAAATGGACTTTTTGGAACCTCTGGATTTTACTCTAAATTCATGTATGATTTATTATCACATGATCATGTGATTTCTTATGCTGGATGCATGATTCAGATATTTGTCATTTATTCATCTGCTTTGTGTGATTTTTCAACATTAACAGTGATGGCATATGACAGGTATGTGGCAATATGTAGACCACTGGAGTATCATTCAATAATGACCAGTCAGAAGGTTTTTCAATGTATCGTTTTTTGCTGGCTGACTCCATTTATTTGCATGTCTGTTCTAATTATATTAATTGCTAGACTCACCTTATGTGGCTCTATTATTGAAAAGTTATACTGTGAGATTTGGGCAGTTGCAAAACTTTCATGTTTTTCCACAACAGTAAATAATGTGTTTGGGTACATTGTTATTCTTGCCTACTTTGGACATGCAGTACTGATATTCTGCTCATACATTCACTTGATTAAAAAGTGCAGGAGGTCAATAGAGGGCAGGCACAAATTCATACAAACATGTGTACCACATCTGCTTTCACTCATCAACGTGACTGCTGCATTGTTATTTGATGTACTGTACAGTCGTTATGGCTCAAAAAATTTGCCACAAAGTGTGCGTAATTTCATGGCAATGGAATTCTTACTAGTACCACCCATTTTAAATCCCCTTATATATGGTCTAAATTTGAAAACAGTACGCCAGCAAGTTATTACACTGTTTTTCAAAAAACAAGTGGGAATATCTGAGTGATATATTTCAGAATGACTCTTTTTTTTATGAAGATTTACTTTATGGATATTGTTCATGGACAGCAATCAAAGTTGTCAATGTCAATGTTTGTTAATGACAAATAAACAGCTCTGATATAATTCACATTTGCTCCTCTAAAAAATCTCTGTGTGTGCTTTAATAGCAGTCTGTGTTTATAAACAGATCTGCCATCCTTGGAAAAAAATATTTGATTACTACAATAGCATAATGTTCAGTTCACATGCTTTGTGTACAATCATTTTCCCATTCACTGCCATATTGTCAAGTCATCGAATATATAAATTTCCTTTAAATACAACAATGCAATCGTAAACTACTGAAACAAGGAGGCAAATAGGGTGGCAAAGACACCAGTTCCAGTTTCCAGAGCATATTCCTTTAGCAATGCCCGAAGACACTGTTACTAGTTCCAAAGTGACATTTCGAATTACTAATGACTGCTTGGGAACAAGATACTTAAACAGTGTCACAAGAAACTAGTTATATACTAAAATAATAATAAATAAATAAGTTAACAACTTAACAACTAAGAACATTTTACTTGGCCAATTCATGTTTCTATTTAAATCTAGTGTTTTTGAGGGTTGTGTTTAGGGCCTTGGGGTAGAGTTAGGTGAAAAAACAGGGATCTCCAACCTGCTCCTGGAGCTACCGTCCTCTAGACATCAGTTTTTAACCCTGCCTGTAATTGTCAAGTAACCCTGAAAGCCTTGACAGGCGGCTTCAGGTGTGTTTGTTTGGGGTTGAAGTTAAAATCTTTCAGATGGTAACTCTACAGTAGCAGGGCTGGAGACATGTGATAGAAAATATCTTTTTTTTCCCTTCTTTTCTTTTCTTTTCTTTTCTTTTCTTTTCTTTTCTTTTCTTTTCTTTTCTTTTTTCTTTTGTCTCACAATTATTAGTAAACAATAAATGGTTCATCTGGTAATAAAGAACTTGTCATGGTAATTCTACTGCGGAGAGAACAATTTGATTGACAGCAGTGGTTCTAGAGGCAAAGTTGTCCTGAGAAAAAAAACAAAAAAAACACTCAATTCACAATTGTTTTTTGCAAAATTCATAGGCCAATGACGGCCATGTTTTTTTGAGATACGTAAATGTCCTTATAGACCCTTGTGGCACTTTGGACCTAGACCGTGCACAGTGATTTTCGTGATTATAGGACAAATGGTTATGTAAGTATAGCCATTTTTATGTTATTTCCCTCTTATAGTGCCACCAAGCTCTGTGATTTCTGTCCTGTGAGCTCTTGCACCGTGTCTATGCTGGACACGACAAAGATATCTCACTCCATTCAGGAGTTTTAGACATTGTACTAAAAGTGGCCCTGCCCTTTTCAAACGTTTTGGTGTCCCTTGGTGACAGTTTTTTTTTTTTTTGTAATTATTGATATTCACTCTCCAGAGAATCTTCTTGCGCTGGCTTGGTTCCAATCGGGCCAACCTAGGATTAGTTTGCAAAAATAGTTTTTTCAAAAAAGCCAAAATACCAGAAAATTTCACTCCTGGATCATAATATAATCTAACTGATTTTGTACTTTTGATTGCTGTAGCACCCTCATCAGGCCAATTGGGGCAAGCCTTGGTGACGTTGTTGGCAATGTGAGTACTACCATCCCTCCACGGTTTGGTCCGCAAGATCTGTTTTACGTGGAGATTGCTGATCCTTGGCTATTCTAACAATTACAATAGGGTTTCAGCGCTTAGCACTTGAACCCCTACAAATGTCCAGTCTACCCAACAGATAAAAATAATAGTCCAGAAGTATTAATATCTTATTTACTTCTCTTAGGTAAGGCTACACATATAAAGGTTTGACCTTTTCTTTCTATCTTTTAAAAGTAATTATTTGTTGTTCATTTAATTGTGAACTTGAGTCTGGCTCTGGTCTCTATGACAAGGGCCATGATAACAAGATTGTGTTGGAGTTGATTATCATCTACCCAGGCAGGAATTTACATATGAAACTGCAAAAAAATATGACCAAAAACATAAGTAAATAGGAAAATAAACAAATCTGATGGAATATAATTTCATATTTCGTTCCAACACTCGGATTAAACATCAGATGCAATTTTATGACTTCTTTGTGCAGGAAACCAGGTAAACATTCTTTTTGAACAAAATAAAGCAATCATGTTGTTAAATTGTGTATTACAGATGCCATAATTATCTAGTGTTGGACCTAATAGCAGGAAAATGAATGGCAACTTAAATTGTACATAAATAAAATTCTACCTGGGGGAACAGATTGGCATAGACAGGCAGTTATTTTAACTTAAAGGAAAACTCCACTTCCAGAACAACATTTCACATATAATGTACTCACCCTCTTGCACAGAAAAAAAGTAATTTGTTAAGTTTACTTAATTAAATTGTGCAAACTTGTTGCCTTAATTCAATTAAGTAATCTTTACTTAACTGTTTTAAGTGTAATTTAAGTCTTATCTACTAATACATTAAAAGTATTCCTTACTTATTTTGAGTTCAATTTACTTAAGCCATTTAAGTTTTCTTAACTTAATTGAATCTGTGATCTGAGGAACATTGAGAGTAACTCAGAATCACTGATTCCCAGAATGCATTGGGGCATGAATAAATTATGCAATTACATTGTTTTACTGTTTTTTTTATTTGCTGTTTAATGTCAGTAGTAGCACAACAAAAAGAGCAAAAAATGGTTATTAAATAAATAAATTACTGAATTGTTACCATTGTTGTGGTTAGTGCGCTGAATGTTGAAATCTGTGTATGACTCAGGTGTGGTTGATTTATTAAATGTTACAAGATTATATCAGTCCAATTAAAAGTTTCACAAGGTATTTATGAAAAGCAATAAAATTGTAAAAGATTTTCAATCAACATGAAAAGTGCACTAGCTAACTACTTAATTAAAAGTTAGATCACCTTTTTTAAAGCAATCTATTCACTATTTCTCTTTATTTGAAATCAAACAACTGTGATTTCATGATGCATTAATGCATTGATAAAAAAAATAATTATAAACTTTTTAATGAAGTTCCAAGTGCCCAACCAAAGGGATCACTAACCACTATAATGGTGAGATTAAACAAAATATATTTTAGGAAAATTAACATCAATTTATAAAGTCAGCTTATGTGATGTTCTCTCACATTTTTCAGTTGTTTTGACAATTAACATTCAGGATGACTTTGGGAAATGACACAACTAGAAAAAGATTACTTGAGTAAAATGAGTAAAAAGTCTAAGGCTAAGAATTGCCCCACCTCAAAAACTCTTTTATTGTTATGTTGCTTTGTGGTTACTTGAATATTTTAAGTAAGTGTCACTCAAAACAGCAAGTAAACTGTTTTATTTGCCTTGAAAATAGCTGTAACTTAATGAAACCTAGTAAGTATAACAACTAAGTAAAGATAACTAATTATATAAGATACTAATTATATAAGATAAACTGTTGGGTTTTACAGTGTGTCATCCAAGATGTAAATGTCTTTCTGTCTTCAGTCGTGAAGAAATTATGGTTATTGAGGAAAGCATTGTAGGATTTTTCTCCATATAATGGACTTCATTGGTGCCCCGATTTTGAACTTCCAAAATACAGTTTAAATGCAGCTTAAAAGGACTCTAAATGATTCCAGGTGAGGAAGAAGGGTCTTATTTAGCTAAACGATCTGTAATTTTTTTTTTCAGAAAATTAATTTTTTTTATACTATTTAAGCACAAAAGTTCATGTAGCACAGGCTCTGGGATGTGCGTTCACAACGCTACGTACTATTGAATCACGTCGAAAGGTCACACGGAACGTAGGTGGAACTACAGACCCAGTGTTTACAAAGCGAACACACAAAGACTAAGAAAGTGCGAGTAAGTTTGTAAACACTGTTTACAAACAAAAGGTACAAAGATGTCCTCCTCTCAAGTTGTAGGAGAAAATAAGATGGAGTTTTTTGCCATACTCAGTACACAGATGATGAACTTACACGTGATTCGTAGTAGTGATGGGACGTTCAGATCATTTTACAGATTCTGACCTTTGAGTCTCGTTCAGAAAAATGAATGAATAATTTTTTTGAGTCATTTCGCTCATTTTAGCAAAATGATTAAAATGTTACGTGTTACTTCCCTAACACATCTACTGCTTACACGAATGTTGATCACACTACAAACAAGACAAAACAAAACTATAATGCTATAAGAAACAGAAAAGATTAATTCATTGTTTACCTGGGTCTATAGTCTATGATTTGCTCACCTCACTTCTTATCTGACAAGTTTTCGGGTTTGAGTCGTTCGTTCATCACGTGACAGCCCCATAAGATGACCAAAAACTCAAAACATGTGAACTAATTCCAGTACAGAACCTAACAGGATGTTGCGCATGCGCAACTGAACGAATCACTCCCCGAGACGACTCGTTCTTCCCGAGTCACACTGAAGATTCGTTCAAAATGAAACAATCGTTCAAGAACGACACATTACTAATTCATAGCCTCGTGGACGCACATCCCAAAGCCTGTGCTACATGAGCTTTTATGCTTAAAAAGTATACAAATTTTTATTTTTCGAAACAAATGACCGATCGTTATGCTAGATAAGACCCTTCTTCCTTGCCTGGGATCATTTAGAGCCCTTTGAAGCTGCATTTAAACTGTATTTTGGAAGTTCAAAATCAGGGCACCAATGAAGTCCATTATATGGAGAAAAATCCTGAAATGCTTTCCTAAAAAAAAAAAAAAAAAAACAATTTCTTTACGACTGAAGACAGAAAGACATGAACATCTTGGATGGCAAGGGGGTGAGTAAAATATTTGTAAATTGTTGTTCTGGAAGTGGACTTCTCCTTTAAGAGTAAAGAAGCCTTTAGAGAGCTTGTTAAAACTGTTTTCATTGTTTGTGATCAAGGCAATTAGCATGAGACCAGTATCCATATAAATCAAACCAAATCGAACCTTTACAAAACACTACAGGAAACATACCACAGGAGAACATGGTAAGATTTCAACCGTTTGTAGATGAAAAAAAAAATTTTTTTTGAGTTTTGTTAGATATTTTGATATGTCATTTCCACAAATGTTATTCCAGGTGCAACCGCCACTGGAGAATGAGACCAGTGTCTTAGTATTTACACTCTCAGGTCTGAATGAAACAATGGAAAACAGATATGTGTTTTTTTCTTTCACAGCACTGTTTTATCCTCTTATGGTGTTTTGTAATGTAACTGTAATTTTCACTATAATCTCATATAAGAAGCTTCATGAGCCAATGTATGTGTTTATATGCAATTTGTGTATAAATGCACTTTTTGGCACTGCTGGATTCTACCCTAAATTCATGTATGATTTATTATCTGAAGATCATGTGATTTCTTATTCTGGATGCATGATTCAGATATTTGTCATTTATTCATCTGCCTTGTGTGAAATTTCAACATTAACAGTGATGGCATATGACAGGTATGTGGCAATATGTAGACCACTGGAGTATCATTCAATAATGACCAGTCAGAGGGTTTTTGAATGGATTCTTTTCTGCTGGCTGGCCCCCATTTTTTTCATCTCTGTTCTAATTGTATTAACAGCTAGACTCACTTTATGTGGCTCTACTATCGAAAAGTTATACTGTGAGATTTGGGCAGTTGCAAAACTTTCTTGTTTTTCTACAACAGTAAATAATGTGTTTGGCTACACTGTTATTTTTGTTTACATTGGACATGGTGTACTGATATATTTCTCGTATTTTCAGTTGATAAGAAACTGCTTGAAGTCAATAGAGGGCAGACATAAATTCATACAAACGTGTGTACCACATCTGCTTTCACTGATCAATGTGACTATTGCATTTTTGTTTGATGTACTGTACAGTCGTTATGGCTCAAAAAATGTGCCACAAGGTGTGCGGAATTTCATGGCCCTGGAATTCCTACTCATACCACCCATTTTAAATCCACTTATTTATGGATTAAATCTGACAACAGTACGGCAGCAAGTTATTCGACTGTTTTTCAAAAAAAAAGTAGGAATATTGAAGTGACTAATTTCAGAAATTCGAAAGACCCAATGCTTTCTGTGTTTTCAAATGGTTGTTGGTTTAATGAAGTGCCTAAATCCCAGTTAATCACAGTAAAATCTGCACTGCACACTCTTAACTGGCCTATTGCTTTTATAAAATGATGTAAAGGTATAGTATATCAATATTGAATTAAATTCATGTTCAGCCACAACTGAATCTGTTTTACAGTTTACAGACAGTTTTATTATTTTGTGTGATTGTAGATTTTCATCATTACTTGATATACAAACACTTTTAGTGCATTAACTTTTATTTCATTTTATTTCACTAGTACTTTCTCTGTAAAAATGTAGAATTATGTAGCAAGGGCTACATATGTAATCCGTTAATGAAAATCGAAGAGAAACATTCTTGTACACAAACATTGTCAAAGGCATCACATAATACAATTATCTTTTTTTTTTTTAACCAGATGACTGTTTTTCTTATCCTACTGACTCAATTCAACTAATCAAAGTTTCAAATCGACACTCAAGGATTTTTTTCTCTCTCATTTTTTACAGATATATTTGTACACACTTACTGTCTATTAAAAAAAAACAAAAAAAAAACATCAATGACATAAATGTTATAATGTGTATTTTGTGGAGCACCTGCAGGAATGGATTGAGAATCAGCATCACAAGACTCACAAGAAACATTGCTCAGGGTAATGCACAAGGAAATGTTAATAAAATTTGTAGGTTCGCTATGGGTTTTCTACAGGTACTGCAGTTTCCCTCACAGTCTGAAGAGATGCAGGTCACGTTAATATTCTAAATTGTCTGTAGGCCTGAGTGTAATGTATTTGTTTTTTATTTTTATTTTTTAACAGAAAAAAAAAAAAGAACATACAGTTGATACTTTTTTGGTGTACAGCTAGCATCTTATGTCACATTTGTATATGTATAGTCTCAAATGAGTGAAAACCAGTGTGATTATAGAATTACGGTCACAAATTTGGCTAGTTGTGTTAGATGTTAGATGACCATTTTACTGCTAACCAACAACTCATCTAGGGTGACAGTCATGAATTTGGGAGTTTTGTAAACAAAACATAAACAGTGGCCCGCATTTCAATTAAGTCTTTAGGATTTTTTATTCTTCCCTGAAACAACAATACCACAATAAATGATATAATACAAAAAGAAAAGAAAAAAAGCTGACGTTTAAAAATACATTTGCACAGCCATCATGTTCTAGTTAGAACGGGGAAATAACCAGACAACACATTCTATTTAGTAGACTGAACAGGTCCCGTAAAGTAAATTACATTCAATCACTGGAATGGTAACACAAACTAAGTCAATTACTGCTGTCCTTGAAAAAAGTGAAAATGAAAAGTAGCAATTGACTCATTAAATTCAGATCTGCTTATGCTGCATCACATTTCTTTTGATGCGTTTTGTTGTGCATTACAGCCAATCAATCACACACGGTTTTGCTGAGCTTATGAATGCAATGGCCATCAAAGGTGATCAGATTAGTCATGGCTGAAACACCGGAGTTTTGTAATGACCCACGATGAAGCCCACGGAGGGAGTAGCCATGGAGGAGGAAGGGCTGATGACTCCAGGAGGCCGACTGATGACAACGGAGGAGCCCGAGGCTGAGAGGGAGAGCCGATGAGCTAGGGTGACAAGGAGGATCCGGAGGGATGAAGTGGGAGGCCGTGGTGGAGCCAGAGCGACAGAGGACCAAGGTGTAGCCGAAGCGATGGAGGGATGAGGTGCAGCTGGAGGAGTGTAGTCCTGAATTGCAGGATGGTCGATGACAGACCAAGGCAGAGCCGGAGGGTCTCACTTTGAGCTGGATTCTAAGCCGCATCTCAGCCATGAAGCCATTCATAGGCAGGGAAACACACATTCATGACCTATGGATAATTTATTGTGTCTTCAAGCCTTTTAGAAGCTAGGATGTTTTTTGGACTGTAAAGTAAACAGCACACACGAAGAAGAAGAAGAAGAAGAAGAAGAAGAAGAAGAAGAAGAAGAAGAAGAAAAGGCCTTGATCAGTCAAGGCTTAAATTTGTTGAGTGTCCAACAGTGCTACCTACTGAGCCACTGTGCCATTTTACAATATCTCAGCCTTTAACTAAGCCAAAGAAAAAAGCTCATGTTTGAGGGTTGCAGCTAAACTCAAAAGGAATATAGGTGTCTATAACACTCTCAACAACATGTAGCCTACAGTATATATTTTAATACTTTGTGGTAAACTTAAAATGTGTTTTATAAAGTGTTTAAATTACACATTGCAAAACAATATCTAGTGTGGAAAAAAGCGTACACATTTTAAAATATATCTATGTATTCATTAATTTTAATTTTTTTTGGTCACAAGACTGGTCTGATTTGTTTACCATTATTTATCATAATTTATCAAGTTGCCAGTTTCATGCAAGAGAGCAACAGAAAATGTGTTGAAAGAGAGCAAAAAAGAGAGAAAAAAAAAATGTGTTGAAAGGTTGTCAAACCCTGAACTATCCACTTCAACAAACTGCTTACAAGAACCTGCTGGACTCTCTGGTGGATCCGACCAAAAAGGACTTACAGGAATGTGGTTGATTCAATTCGGTGAGCACCATAGTTTGCACAATATCTTTTTTAGAGTATGTAGTGTCAAATTCAGCTCACTGGCACTGAAGCAGCACTGAAGATGTCCCTTGATGTGGCAATGGTTGAGTCAGACCAGAAGGTCTGCCCATTCAACTGGACCTTCAATCATAACCATAATATTAGGCAGTGCATGGGTCACACACTGCAAAATTATACCCAAATCAATATCACCACCTGCTGGCGAAGGATATGTTATGGCATGACATGACATGACATAACATGACCTTTGCCATCTAAAAGACAAACACAGCTGAGGAAAGACAAAAAAATACAACCTTGTCTACAAATCTACTCAAAAGTACCACATCATCTCAGACACTTTAAGTATTATGTTCACACTATTTTCAAATGAAATGCCTTTCTAAAAGCTCACAGAACTCATTAATTGTGTTTGCCCACCACACTGCACATTTTCACCCAACACAAGTTTTTATGTTAGAGTGTATTGAGAGAAAAAAAAAAGTGTAAAAATATTAATAATAATATTTTGTAGCAACCTGTTTTCAACACTAGTTTGTTGTTAACAGTCTGTGCTGTTCATGCAAATGAAGCCACAGCAGAAAGGTCTCCAGAGACATGATTTATACTATAAAAAATAGCATGTACTGATGACTCTTATTTCTTCTAAACCACAGCTCAAGTAGAGCTAATTCTCTGCATACGCGTGCATTATTTGAAGATGAAGTGAGGGTCATTTCAGATCATATCAGTGAAGGTATTTCTGGTAATGCAATTGCATGTATATTGTTTAACTGACTGAATAATTCATACAGTACCTTAAAAACTGTTTATTTGTAAGATACATACAGATCACATTAACTTTTTTTCTGTTCTCATCCTCAGGTCAATGAATCTGTTCTTTGCTTAATGGAAAATGGAAAATGGAACATATTTTTACTTGATGTTGTTTGAAAATATTGGTTACATAAGATATGCTTTGTTCACTTTGGGATTTATTCTTTATTGTGCTATTGTATTGTTTAATGCCCTTATTATTCTTGCCATTTTTCTGGAAAAGACATTGCACCAGCCCATGTACATTCTGATTTCATGTTTATCTGTTAACTCTGTATTTGGAACGGCTGCTTTTTTCCCAAGGTTACTGACAGATTTGCTGTCTAATACACACGCAGTCTCCCGTGAAGCATGTATTATACAGGCTTTTGTTATTTATTCATATGCATCAAATGAAAATACAATATTAATGCTAATGGCATTTGACAGATATGTAGCAATCAGTAAACCATTACAATACAACAGCATAATGACCCCCAGGATTTTATCTGTTTTAATAGCTGTAAGCTGGATTTATCCAATGCTTTGTGTTGGTATTGCTGGTATATTAAATGCCAGACTCGCAATGTGTGGTAACAAACTGTGGAAGGTGTATTGTCACAACTGGGAAATTGTCAAGCTTTCTTGTGCAAACACCATTGTTAATAACGTGTTTGGCTTTTTCATAGTAACCACAACTGTTATCATGCCTTTAAGTTTTATATTATACTCTTATGTTAAGATTCTTATCATTTGTAAAAGAAGCTCACTGGAATTCAGGAGAAAAGCATATCAAACTTGTATTCCACACATAGTGATCCTTTTAAATTTCTCAGTTGCTCTTTTTTGTGAGGTCACTTTGAGTCGGGTTGCGACTTTGGAGCTCCCTATAGGGCTGTCTATCATTCTATCACTAGAGTTCCTTATTGTACCACC
This sequence comes from Labeo catla, assembly GCA_012976165.1. NCBI lineage: Eukaryota > Metazoa > Chordata > Actinopteri > Cypriniformes > Cyprinidae > Labeo > Labeo catla. The sequence goes on from VONZ01001537.1 coordinate 107,181, forward strand.
CATCCTGAACCCTCTTGTTTATGGTTTAAATTTTCCTGAAATTCGCAAAAAAATTCTATGGATTATAAAAGCTTCCAAATAGCTGTAATAGATGCTACACCGAATATTAACAATATTCAACGTCTGTATGAATGTATTATACATTATATTTTATGAACCTGTGAATTTGAGACTTTGTATTTTACTTCCAGGAAATCTTTGGCAAAATTATATATTTCTTAAAAATGTAATTTCTTATTTAGCCTGGATAACTGTTTGCATTCATGACATGGGTCAGAACCTCAGTCGGAACCTCTCAGATAACAAATATATCAGATACCAGACATTGTCATTGTATCACTGTAAACAATTATTTGTTTAACATCCACAGTTTCCCCTAACATTCATAAAAACTTACAGTAACAAACATCTGATGGACATGAAGACCCTCAACACATACAATACAAATGACAAAGTGGTCATTCTGGAATCTGAATAAATATGTATGCTTTGTATGTGCATATACCTTAATTTGCCTTGTATAGTTATTCACTGCTTATTTAATTATGTTGTTATATCGTTTATTTATTCATATAGTAGGCTAACTGCAAAGGTTTCAACAATGATTTTATTGACATCATGCATTTTGAAGAAGTTAATGATTATTGGTTAAATTAATAATCATCATGCATGCATAACATTTTACTCCTATGAAAACTGTCATGCTACAGAATTTGCGCCACCTTGAAGAGGCGGCTTAATCAGGCCATAAAAAAAAATGTACACATTGTCCTATTTAGAGAAATGACACTGCTTTACTATATTTCCGATGATGAACTTTTTTTTTAATACAATATAGAGAAATATAAATAAAGTATGTGTATGTAATATTGTAATATTTAATGTATTGACTTTTTTCTAAACACGGAAGTCACGCCTGACTGTTAACCGGAAGAATGCTTTGCATTTCTGGTCTCCAGTGTTTCTAGTCAAATTAGCGTATATTCCGAGCTGATAATCATTTGTCAGTCTCGTGTAGCCAGACCTTCAGACTGACGGCAGAAGGTCTGGGAACTTTGGCTGTTTTGAATGGCCAAGCAGTATGGAGTACCGCAAGGCTCAGTTCCTGGGCCATTACTTTTTATGCTTTACATGTTACCCTTGGGTGATATCATCAGGAAATATGGTGTTAGCTTTCACTGTTACGCTGATGATACTCAGCTCTATATTTCTTTGTGGCCTGGAAAAACATACCAATTTGAAAAACTAACGGATTGTGTAGTTGAGTTAAAAAACTGAATGACAAGTAATTTCTTACTGCTAAATTCTGAAAAAAACAGAGGTGTTAATTATTGGACCTAAAGCCTCAGTGTGTAATAACCTAAAACACTGTCTAATACTTGATGGCTGTTCTGTTAATTCTTTGTCATCAGTTAGGAACCTAGGTGTGCTATTTGATGGCAATCTTTTTTTTGAAAAGCACATCTCTAGTATTTGCAAAACTGCATTTTTCCATCTCAAAAATATATCTGAATTATGACCTATGCTCTCAATGTCAAATACTGAAACAATAATTAATGTGTTTATGACCTCAAGATTAGATTATTGTAATGCTTTATTGGGTGGTTGTTCTGCTCACTTAATAAACAAACTCCAGCTGGTCGAAAATGCAGCAGCTAGAGTTCTTACTAGAACCAGAAAGTATGATCATATTAGTCTGGCTCTGTCAACACTGCACTGGCTTCCTATTAAACATTGTATAGATTTTAAAATCTTGCTAATTACTTACAAAGCCCTAAACTCTGGCAATTTGATACCTAGAATATCAAAATCAACTGCGGGCGGCAGATCATTTTCTTATCTAGCGCCCAAACTCTGGTACAATCTACCCAACACTGTTCGGGACGCATTCACACTCTGTCAGTTTAAATCTAGATTAAAGACCCATCTCTTTAACCTTGCTTACACATAACACATCAACATATTCCTATAATTCAAATCTGTTAAAGGATTGTTAGGCTGCATTAATTAGGTCAACCAGAACCGAGAACACTTCCCATAACACCCGATGTACTTAGTGCATCGTCAGAAGAATGGCATCTACGCTAATATTACTCTGTTTCTTTCTTATTCCGAGGTTACCTTAACCACCAGATCCAGTCCGTATCCAGATCAGATGGTCACTGCAGTCCCCTGGATCCAGTCCGTACCCAGCCCAGATGGTGGATCAGCACCTAGAGACGACCTCTACAGCCCTGAATGTCAGCGGAGACCACATCAACTAGATGAGCCCCAGAGACGGATCCCGAGTGAAGACCTCGTCACCTAGACGGCCGTCAGCACAAGACCATGGGAACCAGATGAGTCCTCTGCGTCTGGCCAGAGGAGAACTGGCCCCCCGACTGAGCCTGGTTTCTCCCAAGGTTTTTTTTCTCCATTTGTCACCGATGGAGTTTTGGTTCCTTGCTGTCGCCTCTGGCTTGCTTAGTTGGGGACACTTTTTCTTCATATGATATTGTATTTTATTTTATTTACTTTACCTGAAAATTGAGTGTTTATTGTTGCCCTTTTGCATTATTGATGTACTCTTTCCTATTTAATACTGTACAGCCGCTTTGTCACAATTCTGTATTGTTAAAGGCGGTATATAAATAAAGGTGACTTGACTTGACTTGATGATCAGATTTTGATTTTGATTAGATTTACTTTTTTTTTTTCCCTAAGGCTACATCTACTTTAGTCCGGATACATTTGAAAAGGAAGTTTTTTTTTTTTTTTTTTTTTAAACGCTTTCTTTTCACACTAGCATTTTCAAGCATTTTCCAAATGTTTCTCATCCACACTGAAACATAGGAAAATTTTGAATTCGCCTTACAGTGTACTGAGTGTAAAAAGATGATACAGATGGAACAGATATAATATGTTCCCCTTCAGTCGTTTCACTACGACGTTACATATGGGAACTCGCTTGAGAGTCCAATCATCTCCAAGCCTTATTCAAAAGGCCAATGAACATTCATGAACATTGGCGAGTGGTATTTGCATGCCGAGCCACTCCCCCGTACATACGGGTATATAAGATGGCGGCGTGCAACCACTCATTCAGACTTTTGCTTTTGGAGCCTCGTCTTCTGAGCCATTTAAAAAAAAAAAGAGTTCCTGAGTTCACACTCTCTCTGCTGGCGTGCTGCCGAGCTACTAAAAGAGCTTCATCTAAAAGAGCGTTCGGCAGCCGCCAGCCTAATCCTGCGGGCTGCCGTTTTCACGGCATTCAAGCCTCCCGCACTCCAGCGAGCCCCGCCCGTTTGAGAGCACAGTTGTGCCGCGGTTTCTCCCTGGGCGGACCGGGATTTCAAAAGAGTGAATTTCTCGCGGCTGTCGAGGACATCTTCCCGGTATGTATCTCCGGCCGTGCGCTTCCGGGTGCGGTAGTTTCCTCGCCTCTTTGGGACGGACATGATCGCTGTCTCACGTGCCTGGGCCGAGAGCACGCTGAGGCAGCGTTCACGGATGGTACGTGCGTTCATTGCGAACGTATGTCCATGGCTGCGTTAAAGTCCCGCCGCTCATTCATGAGTAGGCACCCCTTGTTGTCTTCCCGCGGTAAAAAAACAAAAACAAAACAAAACAAAAAAAGCCGCGTGAGGCACTTGGGGGACATTCAGGTGACTGTGCAGAATGTTCCGTCGGCCCCCAAAGCCCCGCGGACTTCTGCGTCACCGCGCAGTCCCGTTGAGCTGCCAGAGCAGTATACCTCCCCGTACAGCGGGCTGGGTATCTCCTTTGGCGCTCCCCAGGAGATCGAGATGTCTGCTGCAGCATCAGAGGGAGAGTCTGACGATGAGGCTGACGACTCGGCGGGTCGGTACCCCTCTGCGGTTGCCGCCCCGTCTGAGACGGATGCTGAACTGTCGGCTATGCTCCTCCGAGCCGCCAAGGAGATCGGTCTGGAGGTGCCCAAAACACCTCCGGCCGATCCCTCTAGGCTGGATGATTGGTTTCTGGGGAGGGCTCCCGCGGCACCGCCGCGCTCTCCCCCAGTGCCTTTCTTCCCGGAGGTGCAGGAGGAGCTGGTGAGGACTTGGCGAGCCCCGCACTCTTCTCGTCCACGTCCCAGCTCCTCTCCCCTCGCCTCTCTCGACGGCGGTGCAGCGGGCGGTCCCTCAGGTTGAGCGCGCTGTTGCGGTGCATCTATGCCCGCCCGGCGCTGCCACCTGGTGGGATCGGCCCCATCTCCCCTCCAGGGCGTGTGAGTTCTCGCCCGCTCTCGCGGGCCGGACTTACCGCGCCGCTGGACAGGCTGCCACCGCCTTGCACGCCATGGCCACCTTACAGGTGTACCAGGCCAAGGTGTTGAAACACCTGCACGAGAGGGGTTCTGACCAGGGTGCAATGGAGGAACTCCGCGCCGCCACTGACTACGAAGGTGACGGCGCGTTCCCTTGGTCAGTTGATGTCCACCATAGTGGTCCAGGAGCGACATCTATGGCTGACCTTGGCCCAGATGGCAGATGTCGACAAATCACGGTTTCTCGACGCTCCTATCTCCCAGGGCGGCCTATTCGGCGACACCGTCGAGGACTTTGCCCAGCAGTTCTCAGCGGTTCAAAAGCAGACGGAGGCGATTAAACACATCCTGCCCCGCCGCGACATTCCAACCACGTCCGCAGGGCCCCAACCTCCGCCTGCTCGTCGCCCTCCCACGGCTTCCAAACAACCAGCTCCGTCCCCTGCTAAGGTACATGACACCAGATTGGCAGCCCGACGTCGAGCTGGCCGTGGGAGAGCGGCGCCGCCCGCGTCTCAGGGACCGGTCACCCGCAAAAGATCTGCGAAGCGTCCCTGACGCGGGCAACCCGGAGGTGGAGGGAATCGCTCTTTGGGGGATGACAACATCACCGTCCCCACTCCCGGTGGAGGGCCGGGAGCTGTCACAGAAAGAGTCAATTCTCTCACCTCCGGGGTTCAAGCCCCGAGTTCCATCTTTGAGCAGCGCCCAAGAAGTGTCTCCTCGGATTCGGACTCGGAGCCTGATGTCGCCAGCGCGGGAACCAGGGAAGAAGGTAAGCGCTGCCCAGTGCAGTCTGACTTTTCTCCAGGACGTTCTTCCTTCTGGGATCAGTCCCCTTCCCCTCCCCCCCCCAGGCTGCCCCACTGCGGTCACGTCGGTCAACGTCCCTTTGATACCTCTGGCGACCAGGCTGGGAGCCTGGCTTCAGCTTCCCAGCCCCTCGCGGTGGTTGATTCGGACGGTACGTCTCGGCTATGCGATTCAGTTCGCCAGGCGTCCGCCCAGGTACAGAGGCGTCCTTTCCACTTCTGTCCATTCGGACACACATGCCGCTGTGCTTCGTGCGGGGTTGCAGTCCTACTGGCGAAGGACGCAGTCGAGCCTGTCCCTCCAGCCGAGATGAAGTCAGGGTTTTACAGTCCTTACTTCATCGTGCCCAAAAAGAGCGGTGGGTTAAGACCCATCCTGGATCTTCTAGCTCTGAATCGGTCCCTTCTCAGGCTGCCGTTCAAGATGCTCACGACGAAGCGCATCCTAACATGCATTCGTCCCCAGGATTGTGTTGCAGCCATCGACCTGAAGGACGCGTACTTTCACGTCTCGGTCTTGCCTCGACACAGACCCTTCCTACGGTTTGCTTTCGAGGGTCGAGCGCATCAGTACAAAGTGCTTCCATTTGGCCTCTCCCTCTCTCCCCGCGTCTTTACGAAAGTCGCGGAGGCTGCCCTGTCCCCTCTTTGGCAGACGGGCACTCGCATCCTCAACTATCTCAACGACTGGCTTCTCATAGCTCACTCGCGAGATCTGTTGTGCGAACAGAGGGACTTGGTGCTCCGGCACCTCAGCCATCTGGGCCTTCAGGTCAACCGAGAGAAGAGCAAACTCTCCCCAGTGCAGAGGATCTCTTTTCTCGGTGTGGAGCTGGACTCGGTCAGTATGACAGCCCGCCTCACCAACGAGCGCGCGCAGTCAGTGCTGAAGTGTTTGGAGTCATTCAGACACAAAACAGCGGTCCCTCTCAAAACATTTCAGAGGCTCCTGGGGCATATGGCAGCCGCAGCCGCAGTGACGCCGCTTGGCCTGCTTCATATGAGACTGCTTCAGCGCTGGTTACACGATCGAGTCCCGAGATGGGCATGGCACCGTGGCACACTCCGGATTGGCGTTTCCCCGCAGTGTCGCCGCCTGTTCAGCCCGTGGTCAGACCCGGCCTTCCTTCAGGCCAGAGTTCCCCTGGGACAAGTCTCCAGGCATCTTGTGGTATACACGGATGCCTCTTCCACGGGTTGGGGTGCTGTATGCAACGGGCAAGCAGCATCGGGCTCCTGGACAGGACCTCGACTGCAATGGCATATCAATTGCCTAGAGTTGTTGGCTGTGCTTCTGGCCCTTCGTCGCTTCCGACCGACGTTGCGTCACAAGCACGTGCTTGTTCGCACCGACAGCACAGCGACTGTAGCCTACATCAACCGTCAGGGTGGTCTACGCTCCCGTCGCATGTCACAACTCGCCCACCATCTGCTCCTATGGAGTCAAACGTGGCTGAAATCGCTACGTGCCGTTCACATTCCAGGAGAACTCAACCGTGCAGCCGACCAGCTCTCACGGCAGTCCACCCATCCTGGAGAATGGTGACTCCACCCCGAGACAGTCCAGCTGATTTGGAGCCATTTCGGGGAGGCCCAGATAGATCTGTTTGCTTCCCCCGAATCCTCCCACTGCCAGCGGTTCTACTCCCTCAACGAGGCTCCCAACAGCCTCGGCAGGGACGCACTGGCACACAGCTGGCCTCCGGGGCCCAAGTACGCCTTTCCCCCAGTGAGCCTCCTTGCACAGACACTGTGCAAGATCAGGGAGGACGAGGAGCAGGTTCTGCTGGTTGCGCCATACTGGCCCACCCGGACCTGGTTTCCAGAACTCATTTCCCTCGCGGCAGCCCCTCCCTGGAAAATCCCCTTGAGGAGAGACCTTCTTTCTCAGGGGATGGGCACAATTTGGCACCCGCGCCCCGACCTGTGGAACCTGCACGTCTGGTTCCTGGACGGGACGCGTCAGACCTCTCCGGCCTTCCACAGGCCGTGATAGAAACTATCACTCAGTCCAGAGCCCCCTCCACAAGGCAGGCTTATGCGCTGAGATGGGGTCTGTTCGTCGACTGGTGTTCCTCTCGCGGGGAGGACCCACAGAGATGTACGATTGCAGTAGTGCTTTCCTTCCTGCAGGAAAAGTTGGAGCGCAGGCTGTCCCCTTCAACTCTCAAAGTGTACGTTGCTGCCATTGCAGCGTACCACGATGCAGTGGATGGAACATCCCTAGGTAAGCACCAACTCATCGTGAGGTTCCTGAGGGGTGCGAGAAGGGTTAATCCCCCCAGGCCGCACCCCATACCCTCTTGGGACCTCTCCGTCGCCCTCCAGGGCCTGCGGGAGGCCCCATTTGAGCCACTTGCGTCGGTTGAGCTAAAATATCTGTCACTTAAGACAGCGCTCCTGATTGCACTGGCCTCCATCAAGAGGGTACGGGACCTACAAGCTTTCTCTGTCGACGAAGCGTGCCTAGAATTCGGGCCCGGCGATTCTCACGTCATCCTGAGACCCCGGCCTGGTTATGTGCCCAAGGTTCCCACCACGCCTTTCCGCGATCAGGTGGTGAACCTGCAAGCTCTGCCCCTGGAGGAGGCAGACCCAGCCTCTGCGCTGCTGTGTCCAGTTCGCGCTCTGCGTATATACGTGGACCGCACTCGGCACTTCAGACGCACCGAGCAGCTCTTCGTCTGCTTTGGAGGTCAGCAGAAAGGGAATGCTGTCTCCAAACAGAGGTTGGCCCATTGGGTGGTAGATGCCATCTCCCTGTCGTACCAAAACCAGGGAGAGCCATGCCCCTTAGGTGTTCGTTCCCACTCCACACGGAGTGTTGCCTCATCCTATGCGTTGGCTCATGGCGCCTCACTAGCAGATATCTGTAGAGCTGCGGGTTGGGCGACACCTAATACCTTCGCCAGGTTCTACAACCTTCGCGTAGAGGCCGTATCCTCCCGTGTCTTAACATAGACATCACAGGCGAGCGGGAGTCCGGCTGGTGTCGGCTTGCTGCGCCATTCCTAATGGATCCGTGCGCTATTTCCCTCAGTTGTTCCCTCCGGCGAACCTGGGTCCTCCATGCCCCGCAGTCAGGCCTAGTGCGGAGTAGTGCTTGTCTGTGCTCCGGTTGGGTCTCCTTCGCCCAGCAGGTTGTGGCAACATGTTTCAGTATTTTTCCACGGTCAGCCAGAAGGCCGATGTTTCCCTCATATATCCCTAAAATCTATGGATATATTGAATTTCTTGTGTTCCACATGTAGAGATTTCATGTGCTCCGCCCCCCCAACTCCTGCTTCAGTACAACTGGCATCCCTGTGGGGCCCCCTATTGGCCCCCAGGGCGTTGGGAAGGTTACGCTCATATCCGTCTGCTGACACGTCCGCCTGTCGGCACGCGGTGTGTTGCGTAACGCGACGTCTGGTTCGTGGCCTGTTCCATGGGTCTGTTCCCATATGTAACGTCGTAGTGAAACGACTGAAGGGGAACGTCTAGGTTACGTACGTAACCCTCGTTCCCTGAAGGAGGGAACGGAGACGTTACATCCCCTGCCACGACCTGATGTCGCGCTGACGCCGGGCTGCAGCTCGGCTCCTCAGCAAAAGCCTGAATGAGTGGTTGCACGCCGCCATCTTATATACCCGTATGTACGGGGGAGTGGCTCGGCATGCAAATACCACTCGCCAATGTTCATGAATGTTCATTGGCCTTTTGAATAAGGCTTGGAGATGATTGGACTCTCAAGCGAGTTCCCATATGTAACGTCTCCGTTCCCTCCTTCAGGGAACGAGGGTTACGTACGTAACCTAGACGTTTTCATGCAATTTTTGGTAGGATCATTTTATTTACAGAAATATCTCATGATTCACTGACGCGTCCATGTCGCGCTCACTCATGTTTTATCTAAAAAGCAGCTGCCCTCATGTTTAGCTGCAGGAGTCAGGACAGCAACTGTGAGTACAGTTTCTGTCATCTTTTTAGGACTGTAGTATGAGTACAAGGTAGCGAAAGTGAATAGCACATAGCACAATTACCGGTATAAACATAGATATCTATTGGTATAATATGTGTCACATGACTAAACATGTGTCATCGTTTTCAAAACCCTCCGTTTTCACAGTCCATACTGCAATGTGAAAACTGCGTTTTCAAATTTATCCACTTTGGAAGCTCAGTTTTCCTTGACAAAAATGTAATCTCAGTGTGGACGGAGGGCCAAAACGGAAAGAAAAAGATGTGTTTTCAAACAAAAACGTATTAGTGTGGACATAGCCTAAGGTAAGTTTTTTACTTCACCACCTCTCTTCCACATTGAATAGCTCCTCATCCTTATTTGACTGTTAAAGTTAACTTAAATTTTTGTAAACTTTAATCATTTCCAATGATTTTGTGTCATGCAAGGTCATCGTAAAATCTAGAGAAATGTTCGAGGTGGTCAGCGGGGTACAGTTGAGACACAATGTATCATTTATTTATTATATTTATTAGGTTATTGTTTGCATTTGATCTGTTTTATTATTGCTGTTTGCAATTGTTCAATGTTTTTTACTGTTTATTGTACTCAACTTTTCAATTTTTACTATTAAAATGATGAACTTAAATTAAATATTGTATCGCTGTTTGCCATTACTGTACAATGTTTTACAAATGTACTTCTTTTTAGTTAACTAAACAAATAATCAAATAAAATAATGAATGGAAATTTAAAAAAAAAACCTGTTGAATTCACATTTTTAAAGGTATGTCACATTTGCAATTAATTGGTTAGGCAGCTTTACAGCATTGCATATTGGTGTCTGTACCTGACATGGTTACAGTTGAAACAGAAAAGCTTCTTGTGTTTATGAGCTAATTGTGGCAAATATAACCTACTTATGGATGTTAACAATTATTAATATTTTAGTAAACAAGCAAAGGAAATGCCAAATGAAAAATCACTTCTTTTCAGTCCCTAGTTTTGGTGTGGTGACAGAAAAAGCAAAAAGTTTACCAACTGTACCCGATCTACTCTACTCATCAAACGATTTACCCTCCAAACTACAATAAGTAATAACTATAGCAATGAATGGGACAAATAAAATGTCAAAATAAGTGTGCATTAAGGCAAAGTCGCAATTAAATCTTTTTAATTCACCCACAAATCAGCAACAACAACAATAATAATAAATACATATCACAAGAATAAAATACGTAATATGTAGCATGTTAATTAGCCGATTCACCATTAAAACAGTTGATGGTGGCTGTTCTCTGAGTGAAATCTCCTGAGAACTTTATCTTTCCACTCTTGAAAACACTTGTGTTAAGGCAAACAATTGATATAATTGTTACGCATCAATGCCAAAATTAGATTTTAAGCTAAGCAAGATCAGTTGTTTCTTTCTGTCTGTCTTTCTTTTTTTTTTCCTCCCCTCCCACTGCAGGGTTTATGCCACAGCAGGCCACCTGAGACGTGTTAGATACTATAAAAGCCGATGTGTGCTGGTGACACATTACAAACAGAACTTATTAGCTGCAGTTTTCATGAAGATGCCATGATGATCATTTCAGAGTGTATATCAGAGGGTATTTCTTACCATGTTTGTAATGTTTGTAAAGTGTGTTTCTGAGACAGCTGAATTATTACTGTGCTAGCCATTCATTTAATTATTAAATCACTAGTTTAACTGAAGACTTTACATTTAAGATTACACTGCATTCTATGTGGCTAGACACATTCAAAGGTGATAAACATTGTTTATTTTTTAGTGTAAAAATTATATGAATTATAATGTTTTCTCTCTTCCTCAGGTCAATGAAAGTATCGTTTGTGTATGGAAAATGGGAAATGAAACATATTTTTATTTCATGTTGTTTGAAAATCTTGGGTGTATAAAATACGTTTTTTTCAGTTTAGGGCTCATATTTTACTGTGTTGTCATATACTTTAATGTCCTTATTATTCTTGCTGTATTTCTGGAAAGGACATTGCACCAACCCATGTACATTTTGATTTCATGTTTGTCCATCAACTCGGTATATGGTACAGCTGGCTTTTTCCCAAGGTTACTGACAGACCTGCTGTACGATACACATAGAATCTCTTATGAAGCTTGCCTCATACAGAGTTTTGTCATTTACTCATACGCAGCTCATGAACTTACAATATTAATGCTAATGGCATTTGATAGACTTGTGGCAATTAGTAAACCTTTGCATTACAATCACATAATTACCACGCGTTTTCTAACTCTTTTAATAGTTATAGCATGGCTTTATCCAATGATTTTTGTTGGTTTTAGTGGTCTTTTGACTACCAGGCTGAAAATGTGCGGTAACAAATTGTTTAAGGTATACTGCCACAACTATGAAATTGTCAAACTATCTTGTGTCTACCATAATATTAATAATATTTATGGCCTGATTGTAACAATTACAACAATTTTTATCCCTTTGAGTTTTATATTATTTTCCTATGTCAAAATTCTTAGAATTTGTCAAAGAAGCTCACAAGAGTTTAGGAGCAAAGCGTATCAAACTTGTATTCCACACATAGCGATCCTTTTCAATTTCTCAGTTGCTCTTTTTTGCGAGCTTACTTTGAGTCGGTTTGTGGATGGGGAAATTCCTATAGGGTTGGCTGTTATTCTTTCACTGGAATTTATTGTCATACCACCCTTTGTTAATCCTATTGTTTATGGTCTAAATTTCCCTGGTATCCGCAAAAAAATTAGACATCTAATAAAAGTCTGCAGATAGTCTGCTTTGTTTTAATACTGTTACACAGACAAAAAATTTTGAAGATATCTGATATCTGTAATTTACTTAATATGATTGTTTTGTTGTTGTTGTTGTTGTTGTTGTTGTTTTTCAATTGCTTTCATTTCAATACTTAGCATGTTTTATTCAGTTGACATTCTTATTAACACAATTTGGTAACACCTTAGTCTTGTAATGTATGATGTATTATAAAGGTCATAATGCATCATGTCATGCATTTGATTTTCTCCTAAATAATTTTAACCAATGTTAAAATGCACAATAATATATGGATTGTTGGTCGTGTGCTGCATTATACTTTCTAATGGTAGGGTACAACGGGGCTAAAGGCACACCCTAAGAAAAAAAAAAAAATAAATAAAAAAATGCTTTTCACTGCACCCTAAGTGTATGATTGCAGAAAAATATATACATTTGTATTGATCATTTATTGAGCAACAGATTTTGTGTGAAAATAAATTCTACAAGTCATTCATTTTGTTTAAAAATCTTATGAATGTATGAGGTGGCAAGGTGGGCCTTTTACCTCACACACGAGGTAAGAGGCTCACCAGCATGGGGTAAAAGGCAGACAATATTTATACAAATACTTTAGTTAAAATAATGTTTTGTTTGTTTGTTTGTTTGCTTGTTTGTTTAATAATGTCTAAGTTAAAACTTGTTCTTTTTACATTAAACTTTAGAAAATTGTTTGTACTATTTTCTGCTTATTTTGATAAATAAAAGATTTTGTTTTTCCCCAATAAATATACTGTCATTAAGATATGTTAATATAAAACATATATTTTAACTTAACAGAAACAATATCATTTTAAAATGTAAAGATTCTAAAAGCATTGGAGATCTCGTAATAACTTAATATAGATTATAGTTTTTATTTAATATAGATAATATAATATATATATTCTAGAATATAGACAGTAATTATAGACAGATTAACTCTAAGAAGGACAGCCAGCATAACATATGGTATTTATTATCTGAATCTAACAATGTTATGTCAACAAATGGAAAAGTCAGCCTTCTATTAATTATCATGTTAATTATTGTGCCTTTTAGCCCCAACAGCAGTGGCGCTTTTTACCCCAAATACCATACTTTTATATATGCTTTCATTATTTAAAAATTGCTGCTTTAAGTATCTTAAACAAAACCATTAAGACATTTCTCTCAAGATATATTCAAAATAAATTTTTAACGATTCTCATTTGCTACATAAATCATTTTTAAAAACATCAAATATATTAGATCAAGTAAGCACAGAATCGACTTTCGCTGCAGCCCGTGATAATGTCAAGCCAAATTTGCACGCATATCTTGAAAAGCGGATGTGTTAGAAAAGTCCTACATCACATTTTTCTGCCATCTAGTGGTTTAAAGGAAAATAATATCAAAAGTGCCTTTTACCCCAGGGCACCTTTAGCCCTGTTGTACCATATAACAAGGAGTAGATTACAATGTATTATAACATATTAAAACTGTGCTTACAATTATTCATACAATCATCATACAATGCATTATAAGAGGCATTACAAAGCATAATTAATGCATTAAAAATACTTTTACAATGCATTATATATAAAGGCTTTAAGTAAAGTGTTTTACTAAATGAATAGTTTCAGTAATTCTTTTAACTGTAAATCTATTCAAATAATTAAAAAATAAATTATCTCATTTTATTTTGTTATTAGCTGTATTAGCTCTAATAAGGATTCAGTTTAGAGCAAAGCGCGCCCATGATCATGTTCAACAACAACAATCGCTGCATCAGCGTGAGCATAACTCAACAGTGAACACAACGGTCGTGTCGATCGTTTGGGAAGGTAAGCTGCAACCAGGATGACACGGAGGGAAAGGCATGTTTACCAATACACAATCCCAACCGCGCCATCTCCTCCAGAGAAATTACTCTTTTAAAAGGAAGATTGCTCTTCAAGATCACCATTGAAGCACCCAGGGGAGCTCTCACAGCATGTATTTGTGTTTGAGAAGGGAGAGACCGCTGCTTGTGCCATGAATCCAACGACGAAGAGGTAAATGGTGCAGCTTCTCACAGAGAGACACTGTATTCGACTCCGACAGAATTAGTGAGCAGAGCATGCGCTGCCCTATTTATACCCGGATGGCCGGGGTGTGGCCAGCTATGCAAATCTGCACACCCAATTTCATTGGCCTTTTCTCAAACTATCAGAGGTGTTTGGGCTCCCAAGAGCGACCCCTAGTGTCGTACACTTGACACAAATCGGAGTGTACGACAGATAGGGAACCACTGTTAATTTGTGGTTACAATCGTTTAACTATAGTAACCATGGTTTTTGGTTTTATTTTTTCACGATTTATTTTCGTAAGGGCTGTGCTGTTGTCTGTCTTAGCACCCTCTAAATGAAGTTCCAAACGTAGGTTCGGGAGGAGCCTAATCATTCAGTCCTGTCAATCATCATTACAAGCCTATATAAGCAGCACTCATTGCACCGTCCCAGCCTCCGTTCTTCCAGCATCCCTCCACCTCCGCTTCTCCTTCTCTGTTTCTGTTATTCTCCCTCTAGGTAATATCACTTTGGGGGGGGGGTCGAACTCTGCGCTCAAGCCGAGCCTCGGGTTCGAGCCTCCATTAAGACAGCAAGCCAAGTTTGTTTACCATTGCCCATCAGGACTGGATGGGCAGGCGAACTCATGAAACCTGTTATAAAACGATGTGAATATTTGTGTGCTAAATTCCTACTGTTTACAATAGTTATGTGCTTTTGGTAATTTTGCAGTAATTGACTGCTACTGTTAACATTTGCTAGCAGTTTAACTAATGGTGCTTTCAAGTTATGTTTGATAGATTGTATTTACCCATCACTACACTGTATCATTAGGGCCCACACAGACCACAGGGTGAGAACCCCCTGCTGGCCCCACTAACACCTCTTCCAGCAGCAACCTAGTTTTCCCAGTAGGTCTGCCATCCAGGTACTGACCAGGCTCAATCCTTCTTAGCTTCAGTGGGCAACCAGTCTTGGGCTGCAGGGTAATATGGCTGCTGACCGTAACAATCATTATAATCCGTTACATTACACATTTTAGGTAATATATTCAGATTACTTTCAGATTACTTTTGACATAACTTATTTATCACATTGATTTAAATAGGATATCTTCATCATTCTGCACTGTAAAAAATAATTCTGTGGCTTTGTAAATATCACAAAAATAAAAACTTGTATTAACTTAATAAAATCTCTGAGTATCATTAAAGAGATTATTTTATTTGGGCTTACCAAAATTAATAAGTAAAAATCCCACAGTTTATTTTATCTCTAATTTACTTGTTCTGCTTAAGTATGTTTTAATAAAAAAATTAAGCATTTAACTAACAAATTATATTGTTCACATGTCCTTAATGTTTTTGGTACATTTAAATGAAAATATTTGAGAAAGTTGCAATAAAACTTGTCAGTTTTATAAACAGAAATTACTGCTTATTTTCTATCAATTTCTTTTGTATTTTGCATCGACTTAAGAAATTGAGTAAGTTTCGCGGCTATCGTGATCACGTGGACACAACGACCGCGGTCAACAACGGGAAATCTGCTTGCTGGTCACAAGAAAACTGAGGCTTAAACCACCTTAAGACTCCTTTAAAAATGCAGGTAAGTCAGTATTAACAGTTAATGAAATATTGGCTGTGTTTTCGGGCACGCAACACGTTCGGTGTAATTTTACAATGCTGTTGCAGCCCCGCTGTTGTGTGGTAACGTTAACAACGCAAGCTTTTCTAGAATCACTGTGGCTTTGTAGTTTTTTTTTGTTTGTTTTTTGTTTTTTTTTTCAAATCAAATATTCAGCTAAAATACGGTTAATACACCTCAGCAATTTAAATGTATGTAAAATGTCCTATTTTAAAGCAGTGTAGCCTGCCCGTGTATGAGGGAGTGGCCGTATTACTGTTAACGTTAACCGCCGAGTTGGTTTCGTCATTGTCATATACTTGTGTGATGAGCATATACGTGTGAATAATTGCAGAAAACAGCGACTAAACTAGTCTATCCGTAGTCCAGCAATTGTAACTGGTGTAACTGGACAAATCCCGGTGCGCTGCAGCGTCAGTGTCCGGTTGAAATAAACCTTTTTTTATCGGCCGTCACTCTGGGTGAGTTCTCACACCATGTCGAATAGCCAAAAACTACAACATTACTGTGTGTGAAAAGCTAACGTAACGTCTCTTTGTATAACTCGTAATTACAACTGTAAACTCGGTGCAAAGTTTTCCCGGAGTCCCTACTGCTCACATTTGTACCAAAGCACCGAAACATCACCTGGAACCACTCAAATGGCGGAGGCATAACGCAGTGAAGAAATTATCGCGCAAAATCAACCATGGTTTTATTGTAGTAAAATGTATTAAGTTAACCATGTTTTTGGCAGCTTGATTACTATTTGTATTGGTCAGTTTTACTACAGATATCATGGATAAGAGATATGGTTAATGTATTAATGTATTAATGGTTTTTTTTGGGGGGGGGTTTTTTTGTAGTAACACTGGCTAATTTTTAAAGGGGCAGTCAACCACTACCCTACTGTTTTTAATTTGAAGTGTAAATCTATGAATCTCATGGTCAAAACATTTGTTTTACAGCACTGACATCATCGTCCAAAAACATCTAAATATCAACACAAGGCAGGAGGTAAGAGCAGTTTATTATAATATTTCAGTATATGTGAAAATATAATGTTCCAGCATATATGAAATGTTAAAAAAAAAAAAATCTTTAATAAGGTTTCATAAAATGGTAAACCTCATGTTTCAGCCTTTAGATAAAGAAAAGGGTTAGGTCAAAATAATAATTGATTAATACATTATTTTATGTATTTTATCTTTATTTTATGTAATATTAGCTCTAACCTGCTATTCTTTATGTTTGTGTCTTCAGGATGTTGCTGATCCTCCTATTGATGTTCAAGAGGAATTAACTGTCCTCAACCAACTCCGTGATCTTAGCAGAGCCTGCTCCTGTCTTGTGGGATTGACATGTGCCTTGGACCTATGATACCCCAAGAACTTTAAAGGGTTAGTTCATCCAAAAATGAATATTAGCCCATGATTTACTCACCCTCAAAGCATCCTAGGTGTGTATGACTTTCTTCTTTCTAACAAATCCAATCTGAGTTATATTAAAATTTGTTTTGGCTCTTCCAAGCTTTATAATGGCATTGGGCTCATGTGAGGCACTTTTTATCATGGATGGATGCACTTTATCTGATTTTTGTTTGGACTGTTGAATACTACAACCCACCCAATGCCATTACAGAGCTTGGAAGAGCCAAGACAATGTTTAATATAATTCCGATTGGATTTGTCTAAAAGTAGAAAGTCATATACACCTAGGATGCCATGAGGGTGAGTAAATCATGGGCTAATATTCATTTTTGGATGAACTGACCCTTTAAATATACTTTGGAGGTCTTTTGAAACCTTTTTCTGGAGTTGGATCTGCTGAAACTTTCAACAAAGGTTCAATAACGAAAAAAATAACTTATTATATATATATATTATTTTCCATTGTCCATTTGTTGTATAATTGTAAAAATGCATTTTGGTTTGGTGTTGTTGTTTTTAATGTCAGGTTTAATTGTACTCAGCCTCAGGTCTTTTAATTTTTGTAAGGTCAAGTAATTTTTGGTGATTTTTTTTTCTTTGCAAGTCTACATATCCACAGTTCAGTGGCTAAAATTTCAATTAACATTTAACATGTTGTCATTTGCAAAGTATACCAGGTTAAACTATAGTTAAAGAGATAGTTCACCCAAAAATGAAAATTATATCATTAATTACTCACCCTCATGTTGTTCCAAACCACTAAGACCTTTATTCATATTCAGAACACAAATAAAGAAATTTTTGATTGAATTCAATATCTCTCTGGCCCTCGATAGACAGCAAGGGAACTGAAAAGTTCAAGGCCCAGAAATGCAGTAAAGACATCAATAAAATGGTCAATTTGACATCAGTGGTTCAATTATAGTTAAATAAAGTTATTTTACTTTTCTTTGCACACAAAAAGTATTCCTGTAGCTTCATATAATTACGGTTGAACCACTGATGTCACATGGACTATTTTAATAATGTCCTTACTACATTTCTGTGACTTGATATGGGTAGGACCTTTGCTGTCTATGGAGGATCAGAAAGCTCTTGGATTTCATCAGAAATATATATGTGTTCTGATGATGAACCAGAGGTCTTACGGGTTTGGAACAACATTAGGGTAAGTAATTAATGACAGAATTTTATTTTTTTTGTGAACTAACCCTTTAATGTCATGTTTTTATCTTTAGTCTAATTTGGCAAACAACGATTAATGCCTATTATTTTAAATGTTATTTTTGATGAATTTTGTATGTTTGTAAGTGTCCACAGTTCAGTGGCTAAAATTTATGTAACAAGTTGTCATTTGCAAAGTATGGTTGAATTGCAGTTATGGTCAAATTTGGCAAATAAAAGTGTAATTAAAATACTGTGTTTTGTTTGTCATTTAATTTTGTTATATTTATTGTAAAGTACAATGGTAAATACAATTAAAAATATATAAGGAAAAAAAAAGTAAATATAGGATATTTGTATATACAAAATATAAATTAAATCTACTCAATTTTTTTGTTTCGGATTTACTATTGAATTACTATTGCATTGCATAAAGATTTTAATTATATTTACTCAATTTTATTTAAAAGATTAATTAATCAAATTAGTTGAATCTACTCAATATTTTTTAGTTACATTTACTTGATTCTTAAAGTATATTTCAATGATTTCACAACTTTTAAATTTACTTAATATTTTTCAGTGTAAAAATGTTTCACCAAAAAAATTGAGTAGATCATAGTAAAAGTTTTTAGAGTGTGTAGATGTAGAGTAAAAAAAACTAAAAAATAAAATGTTGAATTTTATGTAGAAAAGGTAAATCGGCATCTTGCTCTGACCAAAGTGACTTGAATGTACCTAGCATTCTTTAAAGGAGGGGTCACCATACTTGTTCCTGAAGGTTCCTGCAGAGTTTACCTCCAACTTTCCACAACACACCTGCCTGGAAGTTTCAAGTATACCTAGTAAGACCTTGATTAGCTGGTTCAGGTGTGTTTGATTATGGTTGGAGCTAAATTCTGCAGGGACACCGGCCCTCCAGGACCTTTGACCCTTTGGTGACCCCTGCTTTAAAGGGAGCAAGCTTAGTACATAGTACATAACACAGTTACCGGTATAAACATAGATTGGCATAATATGCGTCATGTGACTAAACATGCGTCATCGTTTTCAAAAGCCTCCGTTTTTACAGTCCACACTGCAACGTGAAAACTGCATTTTCAAATTTGTCCACTTTGGAAGATCAGTTTTCCTTGACAAAAATGTAATCTCAGTGTGGACGGAAGGCCAAAACGGAGAGAAAAAGATGTATTTTCAAACCAAAACGTATTATTGTGGACATAGCCTAAGGTACGTTTTTTACTTCACCACCTCCCTTCCACATTGAATAGCTCCTCATCCTTATTTGACTGTTAAAGTTAACTTAAATTTTTGTAAACCTTAATCTGTGCTCTAAAAACTGACATATTGCATGACTTTGTGTCATGCAAGGTCATCGTAAAATCAAGAGAAATGTTCGAGGCGGTCAGCGGGGTACAGTTGAGACACAAAGTATTATTTATTTATTATATTTATTATGTTATTGTTTGCATTTGATCTGTTTTATTATTGATGTTTGCAATTGTTCAATGTTTTTTACTGTTACTGTACTCAGCTTTTCAACTTTTACTATTAAAATGAAACTTAAATTAAATATTGTATCGCTGTTTGCCATTACTGTACAATGTTTTACAAATGAACTACTTTTTGTTGAACTAAAGAAATAATCAAAAATAAAAAAATAATAAAATAATGAATGGAAAAAAAAACAAAACTGTTGAATTCATATTTTTAAGGGTAATTTACATTTGCAGTGAATTGGTTAGGCAGGTTTACAGCATTGCAACTGTACCGACATGGGTACAGTTGGAACAGAAAATCTTCTTGTGATTATGAGCTAATTGTGGCAAATATAACCTACTTATGGATGTAAACAATTATTACTATTTTAGTAGACAAGCAAAGGAAATGGCAAATGAAAAATCACTTTTTTTCAGTCCCTAGTTTTGGTGTGGTGACAGAAAAAGCAAAAAGTTTACCAACTGTACCCGATCTACTCTACTCATCAAAAGATTTACTCTCCAAACTAAAATAAGTAATAACTATAGCAATGAATGTGACAAATAAAATGTCAAAATAAGTGTGCATTAAGGCTACAGTTGCAATTAAATCTTTTTAATTCACCCACAAATCAGCAACAACAACAACAACAACAATAATAATAATAATAATAATAATAATAATAAATACATATCACACGAATAAAAATATGTAATATGTAGCACGTTAATTAGCCTACTCACCATTAAAACAGTTGATGGTGGCTGTTCTCTGAGTGAAATCTCCTGAGAACTTTATCTTTCTACTCTTGAAAACACTAGCGTTAAGGCAAATAATTCATATACTTGTTACACATCAATGCCAAAATTAGATTTTAAGCTAAGCAAGGTCAGTTGTTTCTTTCTGTCTGTCTTTCTTTCATTTTTTCCCTCCCCTACCACTGCGGGGTTTATGCCACAGCAGGCCACCTGAGACGTGTTAGATACTATAAAAGCCGATGTGTGCTGGTGACACATTACAAACAGAACTTATTAGCTGCAGTTTTCATGAAGATGCCATGATGATCATTTCAGAGTGTTTATCAGAAGGTTTTTCTTACAATGTTTGTAATGTTTGTAAAGTGTGTTTCTGAGACAGCTGAATTATTACTGTGCTAGCCATTCATTTAATTATTAAATCATTAGTTTAATTCAAGACTTTACATTTAAGGTCACATTGCATTTCATGTGGCTAAACGCATTAAAAGGTGATAAACATTGTTTATTTTTTGGTGTAAAAATTATATGAATTATAATGTGTTCTCTCTTCCTCAGGTCAATGAAAGTATCGTTTGTGTATGGAAAATGGGAAATGAAACATATTTTTACTTCATGTTGTTTGAAAATCTTGGGTGTATAAAATATGCTTTTTTCAGTTTAGGGTTCATTTTTTACTGTGTTGTCATATACTTTAATGTCCTTATTATTCTTGCTGTATTTCTGGAAAGGACATTGCACCAACCCATGTACATTTTGATTTCCTGTTTGTCCATCAACTCTGTATATGGTACAGCTGGCTTTTTCCCAAGGTTACTGACAGACCTGCTGTACGATACACATAGAATCTCTTATGAAGCTTGCCTCATACAGAGTTTTGTCATTTACTCATACGCAGCTCATGAACTTACGATATTAATGCTAATGGCATTTGATAGGCTTGTGGCAATTAGTAAACCTTTGCATTACAATCACATAATTACCACACGTTTTCTAACTCTTTTAATAGTTATAGCATGGCTTTATCCAATGATTTTTGTTGGTTTTGGTGCTCTTTTGACTACCAGGCTGAAAATGTGTGGTAACAAATTGTTTAAGGTATACTGCCACAACTATGAAATTGTCAAACTATCTTGTGTCTACCATAATATTAATAATATTTATGGCCTGATTGTAACAATTACAACAATTTTTATCCCTTTGAGTTTTATATTATTTTCCTATGTCAAAATTCTTAGAATTTGTCAAAGAAGCTCACAAGAGTTTAGGAGCAAAGCGTATCAAACTTGTATTCCACACATAGCGATCCTTTTCAATTTCTCAGTTGCTGTTTTTTGCGATCTCA